>CM065133.1:18125000-18287500 GCA_033026305.1 Cirrhinus molitorella | reverse complement strand
ATGATGAAATGTACACAATTATGTTTCTGGGTTAAATTTCTGGATTTTATTAATTTTTTGGATTCCATTTAATGGTTAAATAAAATGTTAATAATCTAAATGTAATGAATTAAAATTAAACACAATTGACAATTCTTTTTTTTTTTTTTTTTTTTCCCAGAATTTTTTTTTTTAGTTTTTTTTTTTTTTCCCTGTAATATCATATTTTCTGTTGCAATTTTTCTGGATCCTGTTTTTATAGTTAAATTAAATTAATTTGCTGACGTTGTTTTTGTCTTCTCTTGTAGTTGTGGGAGGTTTATAATGACAGGAGATGCGTGCGGACATTTATTGGTGAGACTCATATTGTTTTAATCTCTTTTAGTCTCGTTTGGCCGGAGAGGAAGAGATACGCACTTCATTACAGTCTCTCTCTGCTGCCATTTGTCTGTAAACACTGTGATTGACTGATGTGTTTTAATTACTCTGAGATGTGAATGATGATTTCTCGTTGTCTGGGCTCATTGATCAGATGCTCTCGGGTCTGTCACGCTCTCACGAGTGCAGGAGATGCACAGAGATGAGCTCAATGAGATTCATGAGACATCAGAGCTCAAATGTTCAATTCTGTATCTCAGAATCTCACTCCCGTCATGTTTCATTCATTCAGTTTAATTAAATCATCATGAGACTAGGACTGAGGACATGCCGTTCTGGACTCAATGTATTTTAATGCATTAAAGTTGTACTTTTGTTTTAAGAGAACATCTAGAATCTAAATAAAATAGAATAGAAATAGCAAAAAAATAGCTAATTAATTAATTAATAATATAAAAGTATTATCCCATCTAAAATAGCAACATAATATTATAATATTATAAAATTTAATTGTTAAAACAAATAAAATTGTTATTATTGTGCAAAAATACAAGAATAGAACAGTCTATTAGAATAAATGTTATGTAATCTAAAATTTAAATATAATACTAATTTTATTATTATTATTATTATTATTATTATTATTATTCAAAAATACAAGAATTTAAAATGGTCTATTAGAATAATATATTACATAATCTAAAATGGAATAACAACAACAACAATAATACTTTTTATTTATTATTGTGGGAAAATACAATAATTTAAAAGTCTATTAGAATAGTATTACATAATCTAAAATGGAATAATTATACTAATTATTTTTTAATTATTTTTATTCAAAAAATACAATAATTTAAAATAGTGTTAATTATATATTACATATAATTATATATTACATAATCTAAAATGGAATAATAATTAGACATTATTATTATTATTATTATTATTATTATTATTATTATTATTATTAAAAAAACAATAATTTAAAACTGTTAAAATTATATATTACATAATCTAAAATAATAATTATAATAATCTATAATAATTATTATTACTCTTATGCCAAAATACAGTCATTTAAAGTGGTCTGTTAAAATAATATTATGCTATCTAAAATAGAAAAATAATACATATAAAATAAATAAAAAATATATATATGTAAATGATAAAATAATTAATTTCTAAAAGAATTTAAAACTGTCTGTTAGAGTAATATATTACATAATCTGAAATGGCAAAATAATCATAATAATGATTGATTATTGAAAACAAATGCAAGAATTTAAAACGCTTTTCTAATAATATAATACTGTTAATGTAATTAATATAATATAGTAATATTAAAAATACAAGAACACTTTAACCTTAAGTTATGCTGTTTTGCTCAAACAACTTCAAATTCTAATTTTTTTAATTCTTATTTTACAGTAAGAGTTGTGCGAGCAGTTTTGATGACATATTTTGCTAAAGTTTTATAAAGAGCGCTTTAAAAATGTATCTGAATGAATTATTGCTAGAGAGAGCAGATGTAATATTTAACTTAATATGATCTGAATGTGATCTGGACGAGGGTCGCGCTGCACAGGAGACGTCCTTAACATCGCCTGTCACTCGCCTCCGTGGGTTAATGATGTCGCCATGGCGACTGTTGCCGAGTTGATAAAAAGCTTTGACCAGGAGGAGTCCAGCGGGAAGCTTCGAGTCTCAGAGTCGTTCATCAGCCGCTCGTTACACTGACAGATCCAGTTTCATTTTCACTCATCTGACGAGTTACTGGCTGTGTCTCAAAATCTAGTGAACCTCAGGCTAGGGCTGTAACAAATGGAAGCTTATGGGTAGTGGAATTCATTTGAAATGTAATATGCAAAATGGCAATGTATTTGTATTTAAATTGACATTTTTCCATACATATGAAAATGAAAATGAAAATTCTAGAATTTACATTTGCCATTTCCAACATTAGTTTCAATATGTAAATCGAAAACTTATTTTAATGCTTTAGAAGTTGCAAAATTAAAAGGTGTTACCCAAATTGATTAGATGTTTTACATGTCCAAGCAAAAATTGTAGCAAAATTATCATTTAAATGGTGTTTTTTTTCTAAATGCATTTAGGCTTACGGATAGGACATATGGGATTGCATTTTCATCATAATACCACGTGATGATTGTAGCAAAATTTGTGAGAATTCCAGAATGCATTCTGAGCAAAAGATGCAGCAACAGGGTCGCAAAATGCTGATTTAAATGTCTTTTATTTTTCTTAAGTGCGTTGATGCGTACATAAATGACATTTCAATTGCATTTTAATTTTTTTAGTGCAGAAAAATAGTGATTTATTGCAGCAAGCAGAAATAAACCACGTAACATATACTGTATAATAAAGGTGTATCAATGCACATTTCCTGCCAGTCTTGTGTAAACCACAGCATGCAAGGTTTTTTTATTATTATTTTTTTAATATCATGAGATGGTGGAGGGTAAGAGAACAAAGCAGTCTAGCTGCTCACTTAAACGATCTTCTGCTCAATCTTGGAGTTGTCAGTGCCCTAAACAATGTTATAATGGACGATTTGACATCCAGAGATGAAGGATCGGATGATGAAGTTACTAAAGAGGAGGAGTCCGATGACAGTCTGTTAAATGCGCAGGTGCGCCAACATTTGAGCTGCACTCGCTTTTCTAAATGTAAACTACAGGGTACTCTATTCGTGCTTTCTAAACATACAAGGGGTGATCAAAAGATCTCACTATGCCCATGATAAACAACGCAAAACTATCCTCTTCAGGGTAACGTTAGTCTGTTTGTGTAATGATGCAGTATAGTGCTTCTGTCAGACAGCTCTCATTCTTAAAGAGCCCCCAGCACCATGTTTATATATTGCTATGCATTACTTTCATTTAGTTTAAATGGTGACAGCATAAACTAAAACCACAAGTTTAAAACACACAACTACAGTTAAGTTACAACCCCAAACTGTGTCTGGTTATGTATTAAGTCCAGAGTAGAACATGAGAAGAATTGGAGAGCTGAATTGATGTTTTATGAACAGATATACATTTAATGTTCAAATGTTTACAAATGTTCTGTTCCTTGGGCTCATTTTGTATCTTTTACATTATGGGGGCAGCCACGGCTTAATAGTTAGAGAGTGGTTAGAGTGTCGGACTTGTAACCGAAAGGTTGCGAGTTCGAGTCCCATGTCCGCCAGGGATTGTCGGTGGGGAGAGTGAATAATCAGCGCTCTTTCCACCCTCAATACCACGACTGAGGTGAGACCCTTGAGCAAGGCACCAAACCCCCAACTGCTCCCCAGGTGCCGCAGCGATAGCAATATGGCTGACCACTGCTCCAGGTGTGTGTGTGTGTGTGTGTGTGTGTGTGTGTGTTCACTACTGTGTGTGTGCACTTGGATGCGTTAAATGCAGAGCACAAATTCCGTGTATGGGTCACCTGTCCATGTACAGTGACTTGGTATCGTGACAACACTAATCACAGCAATCAAATACAGTTTAACAGATCTTTACATAGAAAACAGTTTTAAAAAAAATCACATAAACATTTGTGTAAATGCAGGTCTGATTGATGTTTTGTGTTTCTGTAGGTCACAGTAAAGCCGTGCGTGATGTCTGCTTCAATAACACTGGCACACAGTTCCTGAGTGCTGCTTACGACAGATATCTCAAACTCTGGGACTCCGAGACTGGTGAGTTACATATAAAGCCTTTTATTCCTCTAGTTCAGCCTTTTATTCCTGTAGTTTTAGCACTTTATTCATTGTGTTATTTAATTTCTGCTCCACAAACTACGGGTGTGTGATTATATATCGTCTTCAATAATATCGTAATTGTTGTTTTAACGATTTGCGATTTGACTAACAAAAACACAAAAACGTTACATAATGAAGACTAGTAAGTATGCATTTAGAGTGCATTCTTTCACCACATGGTTCAGTCTATTAAAATGCATTTAGAATGGTCACATAATTCAAGATATTCAAGGGGGCAAAAAAATGTATATTTATATAATTTCATATAGTTAATCAATATCACACAAAGAGTGCAATTTTTATCTTCAAAAATCAGCATGACTACAAATGTGATACTGATTTTATACAACAGTTCAGTAAACAAGAAGTTAATATTAAAAGACTTGCTTTTTGGACAGCATATTTCCTGTTTTAGCTCAATTTCACCCAAAAAAATTCCAAACACAGCCACAGTACTCTTTTGCGTCTCTGAGCAACATGACAGTGTTTCGTTTCCTGAACGAATCAACCGTTTAAATGATTCGGTTCAATCGCAATGACTCACAGCGACTTGCTGCCACCTACTGGTAGTTTTAATTTCCCATTCAAAGTGTCTTTTCACTTTTAAAATAATTTCAAATTTAGCTGCATTAACATGTAAGTGCATCTAAATGCCATTTCATATGCAACTTCAGCAGAAATGAATTTTGTTTATACTTATTTAATTTGTTTGGTAACAGCATAAATGTATTGTTGTTATAATTGACTGGTTAAATGTAAGAATTTGACTCAAAAGATGCTTTACACTTTTAGAAAAAATGGCTTTATAAAGGTAAAAGTGCCCATACTTTTTGCAAAAGTATCATTTATATCACTGCTGTGAACTGAGCACACAGAATATAAAGAAAATCAAAAGCTTTAGGAGTCGGCAGTGTTTAAGCACAATAACACACATCAAAATATCATCTAATTTATCATTATCGATAAAATCCCAGAAAATATTGAGGTCGATCAGCACTAACAAATCTCCTTTGCTCTCTCAGGTCAGTGCATCGCCCGCTTCACCAACAGGAAGGTTCCCTACTGTGTGAAGTTCAACCCGGACGAGGAAAAACAAAACCTGTTTGTCGCAGGGATGTCGGACAAGAAGATCGTCCAGGTACCAAACTGAGAGTGTCATTATTTAATTATTTTATCTGAATGTTGTTCCAGCTCATATATACACTATATTGGCAAAAGTATTGGGACACCGTCTTCTAATAAACAGGTTTGAGTACTTCAGTAATTTCCATGAGTACTAATCTTAGGGTTTAAGCATATAATGATATTCTAGGGAATTGTGTTTCTAACTTTATAGCAACAGTTTAGACAGGACCCTTTTTTATTCTAACATGACAGTGTCTCTGTGTATAAGGCAACGTTCATGGAGAAATGTTTGATTGATCTGCATAAGCCAAGATCTGGTGTGACTTTAAATGCAGACCTTGAGCCAAAAACTCAGACCAAACACCAATGACTTGTGCATATGTGTACAGTCATTTTAGACGCTTCCAAAACTGAAGCAACAAAGATGGAAATACAATTTTTCAATACATGAATTATGCTTCCATCTTTGTTGCTACAGTTGTGGAAGTGCCTTTTTTTGTTCTAAAGAAGGGGGTGTCCCAATACTTTCTCCATATAGTGTATGTACAAGTCATTGGTGATTTGATGATGAGTTTTTGGCTCAAAGTCCTGGTCCTGGCTCAAGGGTCCTGCCCAGATATGAAAAGGAAGAAGAATTTACACGTGTGTCAGGTTTTTCGCTGATAAAGACTTCCGCATAGGATACACCTTCTGGAAGCCTCCTCACTCCTCGATCCTCGCAGTGCAGTTAGAGAATTGAGATGTCCTACAAGGTGGCTGAGCTCGATCGGTTTTCGGGTCATAGGATAGAGGAGCAAGGAAACGAGGATGGATATTGCAAAGCATCCATAGTGTATGATGAGGATGCTCTTGCATACCTTCTTTCATGCTTTGAAGTCATCAGTCTTTGACCTTACAGGACCAAAAGCAGCATACTAATATAGTTTTATAATGTTTTTGTCATTTAATTTTTTACGTTTATGTGATTAATTTTGACTTCAGTATTAGTCGTGTATTTTTTCATTTTACTTCATTTTTTTTTTTTTTATATATCAGTATATTATTTATTACTTTTTATTTGTTTTAGTAATTTAGTTGTATATTTTTGTCATTTCATTTTTTTTTTTAAATTAATTAGATTTTTATTTTGGCTTCTAAATGTACTTCTGTCATTTTACTTTTTTTAAATCAGTATATTATTTATTACTTTTTATTGCAGTTGTAGTAATTTAGTTGTGTATTTTTGTCATTTAATGTTTTAAATTTGATTAATTATTTCAGTTTTAGTCATCTAGATGTGTATTTTTGTCATTTTACTTCGTTTTTTTTTTGGATCAGTATATAGTTATTAATTTTCGTTGCATTTGTAGTCATTTAGTTATTGTTGTCATTTAATTTTTTCAGTATGTAAATGTTTTTATTTCTGTTTTAGCCATGTAGATGTGTATTTTTTTCTTTTTACTTAGATTTTTTTAATCACTATATTATTTATTACTTTTTATTTCAGTTTTAGTAGTTTAGCTGTATATTTTTTAATAAAAAAACTAATTTAGTTTTTTAAATGTCTATACAATTCCACTTTTTTCAAAATTTTAAGGAAATTATTTTTTTCGTCATGTTGTTTTTAATGTCTATTTTATATTTTATAGCTGTTTTAGTAATTGTATATTTTTACCATTTTAATGACTAAAAAATGTCTATTTTTTACTAAAAAGTAAAATTAACTTTTTTAGTGATAGTTGTTTTTGTCATTTTATTTTTTATTTCAGTTTTAGTCACTTAGTTGTGTATTTTGTTTCCATTTTAATGACGTTCTTTTAATGTGTATGATTTTTAATATTTATTATTTATTTTATTTTTATTATTTTTAATGTAGTGTTTTGTTAAACTAAATGAAGATAATTAATTTTATTTATTCATTAGATGATGTTTATTTTCTCATTAGATGATGTTTATTTTCATTTCTTTAATGAAATTTGTGTGGTTTTGGTGACTGATGTGTCTGTTTGTGTGCAGTGGGATATCCGTTCTGGTGAGGTCGTTCAGGAGTACGACAGACATCTGGGTGCCGTCAACACCATCACCTTCGTGGACGAGAACCGGCGCTTCGTCAGCACATCAGACGACAAAAGTCTGCGTGTCTGGGAATGGTGAGGAGAAATTTTTATCACTGAAATCACATTAAATACACATAGTGAGTGCCATTTTTGATTTATAAGAAGTCAGATTACTTTCTCAGACATGATAATTCATTTGTTAGAGCAAGATTTGTGGAATTATCAAATTATTAAATAATGTTGCATTGCCAAAAAAGTCATAATGGTCCTTAAACAGCATCACTTTCTTCTTTGTGCAAATTTCATTTTTAATTCTTTATCTTCTGATTTCATGAGGTGAAAAGTGATCTGTTTATCAGTTTACTCTGTTTATATTTTACAACATTTTTCTTTAAAAAAAAAAAGAAAAAGAAACTAAAACCATTAAAAACACTTTTGTTACTTGACATAAATGATAACCGGGGAAAATATATTTATATTTAATGGTCAGCTCTCAAATAAAAACATATATTGCATATAAACATTTAAATTGCACTTCAGGTAGATTTTCAATCAAACTTTTAACTCATTTTTATGACCGATTCGTTTATGCATACATTAAATATTGAAGAAGGTTAAGTAAAAATATCATTAATATGTAAAAGAGTAATATATTTATCCATATGTGCATCTCTAGAGTTAATTTTTCTAGCAGACTATTGTTTAAAATCATTGAACAACTTTTTTTGTACTCCACATTAAAAATCATCAAAACCACATTAATGTTTATATTGTTATAAATTGACACTATTTCATATAAAAAGTTAAAAACACAAAGCTTCATCAAAAATGAAGATCCATCAAAAAATGCGATATCAATCATTGTTTTTGGCCCTCCAAACTAAATATTTAGTTTGCTTAATTTTCAGTGCGTCTTTAGTTTCCTCCATAGGTTTTTAAGGTGATCTGAGCCAGTGTTTTGTTCTGGTTCTTCTGTCCGCTGAGTTATTTCAGGCCGGTCTGTGGTCCTGAGGGATTGTTCTGGTCCCGTATCGTGTGCTGGGCCTCAGGTGTCGATGTTCTGCTCCAGTTTGGAGGCGTTTGCTCTGTCGTAGATGGATAACAAACCTCAAACATAAAAGAGCCAGATAACAGATTAGAAACGGAGAACAAGAGTCTCTGAGTGTGTTTCGTACAGATCTCCAGCTGATTATATGTAGTTATTCCACGGAATGTCTGGATACTGGATTCTGATTGGCTGGCAGGTGTGCAGTAAAACCGTTTAATGCACAGGTAGTTCCAAGTAGGGCTGGGCAGTTTTTACAGATTACTACTGATTTTGATAACAAACATAAATCTACATCTGCATTTTAAATCAAGCTACTACCAAATGTGTATTTCTAAGAGACAATTTTGTTAAGGAAAAATGACTGGAAGAAGTTTTTGTCATGTTCTGAACATAGAATATTTTAAAGCCCCATTTAACTGTCTGTTTTTTACAACTTTTATATTGTAGCAAAATGTGCCTTTAAACTTGAAAGAAATAAAAAAAATTTTATCGTGATAATTACCAGTTAAACCATAACACCAGCGAGCACAGCTGGATCCATGTCAACACTAAGCTGAACTAAATCATCGATGGCACGTTCCAAATGAAACAGAAGGTCGCTTGGTGCATTTGCTATTAAACGCAAATCATTGGCAATGATGGTACTAGTCGTATCCACAGTAGTACAGCCGTAACGATAGCGATCCTGTTTAACCAATCCTGCATTGAGAGAGGTTAGGACCGCCTACCTTATTAACATACGGACACAGAAATACAGAAAGAAATAAATGTAAAAATAAATAAATGTAGAAATGCAGAAGTAAATATTGTATAACACAAATGGTACAAAAATAGCACAATTAAAAATGACACTTTTGACAAAATTATTTATTCATTTATGCATTTATTGTTTTCAGAATTTATGTATTTCTACATTTATTTATTTCACCATTTAATTATTTATTTATACATTTCATTATTTATTTATATATTCATTTGTTTATGTATGTATTTCTACATGTATTTATTTCTTCATTAATTAATGATCTATTTATGTATTTTTACATTTATTTATTTATTTCTGCATTTAAGCATTTATTAATTAATTAATTTATTTATTTATTTATACTTGAGTCATTTCTCGTCCTCCATACACTCGGATATATATATCATTTATTATTTTGTTTTTTTTTTTACATAACCCCCAAATATTTATTTATACTTGAGTCATTTCTCGTCCTCCATACACTCGGATATATATATATATATATATATATATATATATATATATAATTTATTATTTGGGGGGATTTTTTACATAACATGTAAAAAACATGCTCATTACAGTTCAGGTTTTGATGCTGTAATTGATGTTTTTTCAGGGATATTCCTGTAGACTTCAAGTACATCGCCGAGCCCAGTATGCACTCAATGCCTGCGGTCACGCTCTCGCCCAACGGTAAGTGAATTCACTTTAAATGTCATGTGACTCCCTGTGGCTTCCTGTCTGTGATCAATAATTGATCAGAATATCCTCAAACACAGACGCTTTTCAGAATATCCTCAAACACATTTGCGCCGTGTGAATGACAGGTGCGTCAGGATCAGATTTATCATTTTTCACACTAGAGTTTCTCTTTTGAGGTGCAGATGAACTCGTGTGAACCCAGACAAATGTCTCGCTTCACATCAGGTTTAATCGAGCTCAGGTCACCCAGACCTCAATTAAGATGCTCAAATAATTGTCCAGTAACTAACTAGTTGATTGTAGAGGTTAATTATGTAAAATTTTCCTCTTTTTAGCTTTATTTTTAGCAGTGTTTCTTCAAAGAGCTGCTATTTTTCAGATTCCAGCTTTTGTATCTCGGCCAAATATTGTCCTATCCTAACAAACCATGCATCAGTGGAAAGCATTTATTCAGCTTTAATATTTATTCATTTACTATAGTTTTGTTTTTATTTAGATTTAAAAACATTAATTGAATGAACACTGTTTTTGTTTTTCAATTAAACATTTTTGTTTATACATTTTAAAACATGAATTAACGCTTTAAATAGCTTTGAATATCTATTAAATTGTCAATTTTTTTTTTTATAATATACAATATAATATATTTGTTATTTTTTAATAATTGGTTCTTCACTGTTTACGCAAAGTAAAGTTTTTAAAATATTACAGGGTTCCCACGGGTCATGGAATTTCCGGAATATCATGGAATTTTAAAATATCTATTCTAGACATTGAAAGTCAGGGAATTGTATATTTATTTTGTCCTGGAATATCAGGGATTTTTGTTTGTTGCTTTACATTTTTTGTTTCCATTTATTAAAATGTACATTTTCTATAGCGTATTTTGTTTTATTGCGTTGATTTATGCGTTTTGTCTATTGTTATGGTTAGGTTATGGTTATGAAAGCAAAAAAATAAAAAATTAATTTCTGTAGAAAAAGTGCCGAAAGTCCATTTAACGGGTGAAAGCAAAAAAATAGTAGTGTATATGTGTGTTTTGTACTAAAAACATCTGTGAACAAGTAAATAAAGCTTGCAAATGGATAGATCTGTTCATTATAGGTCACGAAAATTCAGTTTTTTAGTCAGTGAAAGTCAGGGAATTTAATGTTTGGTTTAGAGTGGGAACCCTGATATTATTTTTTAAAAATATTTATTATGATATTTACTATACTTGTGGTTTTATTTAAATACATTTTAAAGAATAAATTGAATAAAACATAAAAAAGGAAATAAATATAAAAAGGTTTAATTATTATTTAGTTGATGGTATTTTGTTGTTGGTGCACAACTTAAAATTGAGTCTCAAGTTCAGTCTTACCTCCCAATTCTGACTTTTTAATATAAACTCGCAATTCTGAGAACGTAGTCTTTTTTTCTCCTCAGAGCTGGACTTTATAACTCGCAATTATGAGTTTATATCTTACAGTTCTGAGAAAAAAAGTCAGAATTGTGAGATGAAAATCTTTTATTTTTTATTCAGTGGTGAAAACAGGCTTTCACAAATGGCATTTTTTAAGTCATTGAAAAAAAAAAAATAGATGAATAAAAGCATTTGGTCTTTAAATAAATGCAGTTTAAAATATTTATGAATTTATTATTTTACATTTAATTATTTTTCTTGCAGTAGTGGTTTGATTTTAATTACATTTTAAACCTGAGTTATATAAACATTGTTAAATACATCCATTTGTTCATTTGAAAAGTGATTTATTTCCTTTTTATGGTTGAAATTAAATTGATAACTGATTCCTGCATGGGTTGTGGAGTAATAACTTGATGATTTGGGTGAATTTCAGGAAAGTGGCTGGCATGTCAGTCCATGGACAATCAGATCCTTATTTTCGGGGCGCAGAACAGATTCCGGCTCAACAAAAAGAAGATCTTCAAGGGTCACATGGTTGCGGGATACGCTTGTCAGGTGGACTTTTCTCCGGACATGAGGTGAGTCTCGTCGAACAAGACATTTCTGTTCAGCAATTGCTGTTTTTTGCACTGGTGTCAGGTGTTAAATAATGATTCCTCTGATTAAAAATAAAACCATTTTTAAGCCAAAATAATGCTACATTGGTCATTTAAAAATGTTTATAAATCTCGTTTACAAAGAGAAGCTTCAGAATCAGAAATCATTCTAATATGCTGATTTGCTGCTCAAGAAACTTTTCTCGTTATTATCAATGTTAAAAAGTTTTGTTTGCTTAATATTTTTGTGGAAACAATGATACCACTCGTGCATGTGCATGAAAGTGATATAAATTTTGAATGTCTTCACTCACTCTTTATATTTAATAAATTCATTAACAAATTTAATTAATATATTTGATAAGTGCAAAGAAATGCTGTTCATTAAACTTTCTAATTATCAAAAAATCCTGAAAAATAAAGTTTATCACCACCGTGCACAATATGAATCAGTAGGGCTGCACGATATATCAAAATTATCGAAATATCGCAAATGTAAATATCGCAACGGCATGCGATATCTGAATTATTTTAATAATAGGCTACTTCAAAGCGTTGCAAAAAGTCAAAGTTTTAGGTCGACGTGTATAGCAGAGAATAGACTGAATAGTTAAGATCATTAAGTTGCAGAAAACAGCTCCTTGTTGTTTCGTCTTGCTGTCTGACACACATCTGAAGTGCATAGACGCATTTCCAACCCCAAAAACAAAGTTGATTCGTCCTTTTATTTGAACAGAAACATACACACACATAATTCTGTCAAAATACCTGCCTCAGTGATCATTCTCGTAAACACAGCCAGTTATGTTTCAAATGAATGTAAATGGCTAAGAATTCGGATATGTATCATTAGAATGGATCCGTGCAGTCGGTCTTAAAGGGACTATTAAGACTAGTAGCCTATTAAGACGTGTTGCTGTCTATGTCACTAATGTTAAAAACACATCTTTAACTAAGATTAATCTACATTTAATTCATACAGTGAACACTATGCAGCGTTATTTTACATTTATTACATTTCTGTACTTGAATACTACTGTTGGACCTTATTTTCTTTAACTGTTATCTTGTACTTGTCTATGCTTGCCATTTGTGTTTTTGTTCTTATTTATTATTTCTTTATTTTTACTGACTGTTTAATTGCCTTCAATCATGTTTGCTGTAGTTTTACTGTGGTATTATAGAAGAAAAGTGTACTTTGTATACAGGTAAAGATGAAGTACTTGAATTTCACTTTTTGAAATTAAAGTCCTGGAAAACCCTTGAAAATAGCCATTTTTCTGGTTTTTAAAGGTACTTGAATTTTTAAATGGCAGTACATATGAAATTAGTGTTAAGTTTTGTTTTCGATTTTAAAAACTACCTTTTAATGTAAAATTAACAATGCAGCGCATCTGATATAAATACAGCGTCATTTTATGTAGCTTTCAGAAGTGCACGAGATCTCGCGATAATAAACGTGACGATACTCCTTGAGGTAAAAAGCGGTCTTGCAATATCAGTGTATATATAGTAAGTTTATGGCAAAAAACTTTAAAGGAAAATGAAAATTTCCCCATGATTTACTTACCCTCAAGCCATCCTAGTTGTATATGACTTTCTCCTTCCAGACGAACACAGTCGGAGTTGTTTTAAAATTTATCCTGGCTCTTCCCAGCTTTATAATGGTGGTGGATAGTGGCTGATATTTTGAAGCTCCAAAAAGCACAGATATCCGACGTAAAACTAAGCCATACGCCTCCGGGGGTAAACACATGTCTTCTGAAGCGGATCCATGGGATTTTATAACAAAAATATTTCTATTTTTAAAATTGACAAACTCAAATCACTGTCTTCCGGCAGCGACCGTATGCGCGTTCATGAGTTCCTCCATTACTCCAGTTCAAACAAATAAGGCTGTGCAAAAAAACTCAAGCTGTCCTTTTCTTCTAGTGAAATCCGCTGACATTTTTATAACTTCTCATTTTTGACTTTTAATTCGTCACCAGCGTTTAGTATTGCCCTATCCTCATTTGTTTATTCTCACCAGAGCTTATACTATGAATGTGGCTAACATCATACATCGAGTCAGAGGTCAACGAAAAAGCTGGATCTTGACTAACGCAAACGCACATACTCCGTTGCCGGAAGTCAGTGATTTCAATTTAAAAAACGGAAATATTTTCATTATAAAATCCCATGGATCCGCTTCAGAAGACATGCGTTAGCCCTCCGGAGGCATATGGGTTAGTTTTATCAGCCACTATCCACCACCATTATAAAGCTTGGAAGAGCCAGGATGAATTTTAAAACAACTCTGACTTTTAATTTTTGGGTGAACTATTCCTAGGGCTGGGCGATTATATATCGACCGATAAATTCATGCGCATCTTGTCAGTAAAGCCGTTTTTTTGATTAGCGGTAAATCTCCATCACCTGTTTTCAAATGGAGCGCCAGTTTATTCACAGAGCCGTAGATCACTGAAAAGCTACCCCAATGAATCACCCACGAAACTGAACCCGATATTGCGTAGCTTGTCAGTGATCTACGGCTCTGTGTATTAACTGGCACTCCATTTGAAAACAGGTGATGGAGATTTACCGCTAATCAAAGAACCTGCTTTACTGATGAGATGCGCATAATATCGATATAAATATATCGCCCAGCCCTAACTATTCCTTTAATAGTGCTTGCATTATATTGTTCTGTCTTTTATTGCATGTTCTGTTTGTTTGGGTTTCCAATCACGTACATTTGGGAACGCAAATAACGACAAAGACCGCTTTGTGTCACACTGTTATCATTTGCAAGCGTGCAGCACGTCTCCATCTAAGCACACTGTACTTTATTTGTATCATTTTGTTTTATTAGTTTATTAGAATTTGAATGATGATAATAGTATTGTTTGATAAGTGATTTTAGTCCTTGAAAACCAAAAAAGTAGTGCATAAAGTCCTTAAGTCCTGGAATTTAATTTTGCATTTTTTATACGAACCCTGTAATTGTAATATTTTCAAACGTTTGGCAGGTACTTTAGTAATAATTCTATTAATACTTTATTAAAATATATTATGTTATCATGATAATTTTTACAGGACAGTAGTATTTATCACAATATAAGATATATTAGCACAATAAAAGATGTATCTATTTTTAATAATGAGTGCTGGGGGCGTGGTCACATGCCTGTTTTATATTGTATTTATTTATTTGATTTATTATTATTTAGCTGTATTTTTGTGTCACACCTCACATTCTCCTGTTTAATAGTTTGGAGAATGCATAACATTTTTTGTTTTATCGTGTCTGTAACTCGTTTTCTCTGTCGTCCTGCAGTTACGTGGTTTCCGGCGATGCTGACGGGAAGTTGAACATCTGGGACTGGAAGACGACTAAACTCTATCATCGGATCAAGGCGCACGATAAGGTGTGCATCAGTGCGCTCTGGCATCCTCACGAGACGTCGAAGGTGATCACATGCGGATGGGACGGACAGATCAAACTCTGGGACTGAGCGACAGATAGGCAAACACAAACGTTACTACTTTCTCTGTCGTTCCTTGTGTTTTCGTCTCGAGCTCAACACGCTGTCCTGAATCTGAGTTTTTAACACTGATGTGAGATTATTATTACAGGGCTGGTATCCAGTCATAAACACACACACATACACACACACCAGAGACTCTAGCTCATGCTTTTTGTTTTATAATGAATGAATCTGTATCTCCAGTGTCTCACATTTCTGTCTTTTTGAGGATAATAAATGTCTCTTGTTTATTTCTGCTGTCCGTGTGTTTTGGTGAACATTGACATTTCTTCAGCAAAGACAATGAATTACAACGTAGCAATTGATTAGAGGAATAAAAAAGGTACTTTAACATCTTTAATGAGGGAATTAACTCCTCAAATTGACCGTAAGACATTGATCATAGTGTAAAATACTGTATCATAATATGCATATACTATTTAATTATTTAAATAACATTCTTCCAAATAATAATTATAAATGTTATTATTTAAGTAAAATTGTTATTCTGACTTAATAATAAGTATTATATTATTATTTTATTGTTAGTAAATTACATGTTTTAAATTTTCTGTACAATTGTGTCATTGCAATAGTAATATGTTTTAATTTTTGTCATTTAGATATTATTCAGACTATTTTAATTGTAAGTTAATATATGCAAGTATATGTTAGGCACTTTGGATTCTTTGGAATGGAAGGATTTGGCATTATGGGTAATTTAGAGAGGAACAGATGAACCGAATCAATTGAGTGAGTCATTTACACTGGAAATGCTCTGATTGATTCAAACTCATGACTTCGATCATTCATTTTACTAGCAAAACCAGATCATATTAAAATAGCCATTTATTTTTGAATTTCAACATCGCTTGTAATGATTTTAAAAAGCATGTGGTGGTGGGTGAAACTGAGCTTTTCAAAACTTCGAAATAGTTAGACAATTGCATCCCAAAATTATTCACTGTTTCGAAGCACTCATATCCGATCATGTTTCGCTAAACATTTATTTTAAATCACGTATCGCAAATCAATTAAATGTAAGGCCTGGAAAACCCTTGAAAATAGCAATATTTCTGAAGAGGCCTTGAAAAGTGCTTCAATTACTGAAAGACAATGTATCTATAATGTAAGTGTTTAATTTAGTCAATAAGCACACATCTTTTCACACACAAAAAAAAGAAAAAAAAATTCACACAATTAAAAGAACGCTTATTTCAGTTAATGTCTCAAGGCTAGTGAGCTAAGCCAGCAGTAGTACTGACAGTGTTGTGTAAACATGGCTAAAGACGCAAAAAGACGAACCGATGAACCGAATCAATTGAGTGAGTCATTTACACTGGAACCACCATGATGTTAAAAAGCATGTTGTGGTGGGTGAAAGAGAGCTTTTCGAAACTTTGAATTTGTTAGACCATTGCGTCCAAAAATGATTGACTGTTTTGAAGCGCTTCAATCGGATCGAGTTTCATGAATCATTCAAATCACGTTTCACAAATCATTTGATTTCGATCGCAACAGTGTTTTTAGGCCTATAAAACCTTTGAAAATAGCAGTATTCCTGAAGAGGACTTGAAAAGTGCTTCAATTATTGAAGGACAATGTATCTATAAAGTAAGTGTTTAATTTAGTCAGCACATATCTTAATCATACTTTTACGTTTATTTCAGCTAATGTCATAAAACTAGAGAGCTAAGCCAGTAGTAGTACTGATAGTGTTGTGTAAACATGGCTGATGATGCAAAAAGAGGAACCGAATCAACTGAGTGAGTCATTTACGCTGGAACTGCTCCGATTGATTCAAACAAAGTCTTGACTTTGATCATTAATTTTAAGCGATTCATTAGCAAAAACCAGATCAAATTAAAAGAGCCATTAATTTTCAAATTTCAGCATCGCTTGTAATGATTTTAAAAAGCATGTAGTAATGGGTAAAACAGAGCATTTCGAAACTCTGAATCAGTTAAACCATTGCGTTGCAAAATTATTCGCTGTTTCGAAGCGTTTCAATCAGATCGTGTGTCATGAATCATTTGTTTCAGATTGGGGCTTCCAATCGCGGTTTGCAAATCATTTGATTGATTGGAACAGGTTTGTGAATCATTTCGCAAATTGAATGAATTCATTGAATGAATCAAATGATTTGCGATCCGCGAGTCCTGATCTAATGTGATGATATGGCAAATCATTATTCAGATCAGGAGTTCAGTGCGGGTTCGTGAATCATTTGTTTCAGATCTGGATTTTGGAACGATCTTTTCTTTGTTTTTGTTTTATTTTCTTAAACTGTAGAAAACGTCAAACAATTAAGGCAGTACAATTATAAAAACAAAACAAAGAAAAAATAAAGTATACACTAATACAAATCCACTAATACAAAATGAACCATGGTTTTACTATAATAAAAGTGTAGTAATACTTTAGTAATACTTTGCATGTGCTTCCCTTTAATTTTGCCATTTTTTATTATTATATTTTGGCCACACTTTATTTTAAGGACCAATTCTCACTATTAACTACAACTTTTCCCTTTTAAAAAATTTCCCAATTTGTAGATTGTTAATAGTTAGTAAGGGATTTAAAACCTGGTCATGCAGAATAAGACATTAATATGTGCTTTATAAAAAATATAATAAACAGCCAATGTGATAGTAATATGCATGCTAGTTAATAGTGAGAATTAGTCCTTAAAATAGTGTTACCTATATTTTTATTTAGCTATTTCTCTCTTTTTTTTTTTCCTTTTTTGTATTTCAATTGGAAATAGAAGACATTGTTCGATAAGAGTCAGATTACAGTCCTTAAAAATCAAAAATGAGTCCTTGAGAAGTACTTGAATTTCATTTTACAGTATCTGTACGAACCCTGGGTTTGTCATTATAACATTTATTACTACTTAACACATTTTGACCTTCACAAACAGGGCAATCCCATAATGCACTTCGGCAATCTCAGTCAAGAAAACAGTCAAGGTATGTGACATTCATAAATATATGTTCCTGCTATTTCTAAATGTTAAGTGAATTCAGGTTTTTGTACATTTAAATGACTCAAGTGACCTGAATTTATCTGAATTCACCCCATTTTTATCAAGCGTGTTAACAAAATATATAAATATATTCTGTTCATCCCATTTTTATCAAGCATGTTAACAAAATATACCATAAATATATTGTTTTGTACTGAAAAAAAAAAAAAAACCAAAAAAAAAAAAAAAAAAAAAAATATATATATATATATATATATAGCAAAAAAAAAAGTCCTTTTATACAAAATGTTGATCGATATATCAGACTTCAACCTACTAAGCAACATGTTAAAAAATATACCATATATAGCTTAAAGTCGTTTTTATTCCATTTCATTCTGTTTCAAACACATTTTTGGTGTTTTTACACCTGTTGTTTTTTTGTTTTTTTTTCACAAACAGATGGCTATTAATAATATATTACATAATATTACATCTTTAATTGTCACATTCTCACATTCACATTGACTTGGGTCAAATTTACACCACAAAGGTGCACAGAAGTGCTTCTGAACGGGCATTTAGGCGTTTTTACAGACACTTTAATGCTGCTCTGAGGAGGCATAAATGCGTTTCCACATCAATTTCAACTTTATACTTTATTGCTAGTGGAGCAGGCATAATTTGGTCTGGCTTTTATGCAGCATTATGTCTTTATGCTGAATTTAAGCAGGCAGAGAACAGCCTTAACTCGGCTGTGTAAAGACACTTTATGCCAACTTTACACTGCAAAGGTGAAACAGAAGCCCTTATGAAGTGGCATTTACATATCTTTACAGACTGTTTAATGCAGCTAAGAGGTGGCATAAATGCATTTATGCCAAATTTACACTGTAAAGTGGAACAGAAGAACTTCTGAAGTGGCTTTTAGATTTTTTTTCACAGATTAATGCTGCTCTGAAGTGGCATAAATGCATTTACACAGCAATTACAATTGTATACTTTCATACTAGGTGCTGAGGTTGGATTTGTCCAGGCATAATTTAGTCTGGCTTTTATCCGGCATTGTGTCTTTATGCTGAATTTAAGCAGGCACAGAGCAGCTTTAACTTGGCTGCGTAAAGATGTTTTATGTCAAATTTACACTGCCAAGGTGGCTCAGAAGCACTTCTGAAGTGGCATTTACATATCTTTACAGAGTGTTTAATGCTGCTTAGAGGTGGCATAAATGCGTCTTTAGGCTGTCTTTAAGCAGGGACAGAACAGCCTTAACTCAGCTGTGTAAAGACGCTTTGTCAAATTTGCACTGCAAAGGTGGCACAGAAGTGCTTCTGAAGTGGCATTTACATGTCTTTTCAGACTGTTTAATGTGCTCAGAAGTGGCATAAATGCATTTACACAGTAATTACAACTGTATACTTTCATATTAGGTGCTGAGGTGGGTCAGAGCAGGCTTAATTTAGTCTGGCTTATATCTGGCAATGCGTCTTTATGCTGAATTTAAGCAGGCACAGAGCAGCCTTAACTCGGCTGTGTAAAAACACTTTATGCCAAATTTGCACTGCAAAGGTGGCACAGAAGCGCTTCTGAAGTGGCATTTACATATCTTTACAGACTGTTTAATGCTGCTTAGAGGTGGCATAAATGCATCTTTAGGCTGTCTTTAAGCAGGCACAGAACAGCCTTAACTCAGCTGTGTAAAGACGCTTTGTCAAATATTCACTTCAAAGGTGGCACAGAAGCGCTTCTGAAGTGGAATTTACATGTCTTTACAGACCGTTTAATGCTGCTCAGAGGTGGCATAAATGCACCTTTAAGTTAGCTTTAAGCAGACACTATGCAGCCTTACCTCGGCTGTGTAAAGACACCTTAGAGAGGCAATTATCGCCATTGGTGTGAATGTGGAACTAATCAACCCAAGACTGCTGGTTTTTCATTTTCAACGAAAATCTTTAATGATCCCTGAAGTTCTTCTCTTTGGAACAGATCCTGGTCCAACTCTCCTCCTGCTGGAATCTTCCAGAAGTTATACATAAGAGGAACTGAGGCTTTTATCCACCTTATTTTTAGTAAGAGTGGGCACGGCCATTTGTAAATGTTATGGGTCTGGCTTCCGGTCTCATCAGCTCAACAGCTTGTTTTGCTGCTTGATATTGCAAGTTGGTGTGGCTTACCAAATTACTTTAATGTATCATCTTAATTATAGACACACTGGTTTGTAGTGTGAACAGTTTTACTCCACATTGTTAGGGGCCAAGCACCGAAGGTGCGGTGGCACCTATTGTTTTTGTTCTCGGTATTATTATTATTATTATTATTATTATTATTATTATTCTACTTCTTCCGCTGCAAGTCTATGGCAGCCCATAGAACCGATTGCGAGAAAGTTGTTTTGATTTGGCAGACTGATAGAGGACAGCCTCAACATCAACTGTAGCAAATTTGGAGTCTCTAACTCAAACTCTCTAGCGCCACCACTTGTCCAAACTTTCACATTTTGTATGCTAATAACTTTTGAACCGTAAGGCACAGAAACAAAATTCCTTTTTTTTTCCCTCTGAATCCTTGGCTAATGCTGAGTCAAACGGACACCAAAATTTAAAAATCGTAAGGTTTCGTTTTTTTTCTATTTTTAATAGTTCGTAAAACCTACTTTTTCGAACTCGTCCTAGACGGTTTGTCTGATTTTCACCAAAATTGGCTCAGATCATCTTTAGACCATGCTGGCAAAAAGTTACTGAATTCAAGTTGATTTGACCAACCGTTTTCGAATAACGCACGAACGAATTCTACGAAAAGCATGCAAAAATGGATGTGAGGCAACGGTTTGGCGTATTGAGACCAAACTTGGTGTGTGTTATAACAAGCATGACCTGAGACTACCTGCAGTGTTTCGGCACAGTGCCACCTAGTGGTCAGAAGAGACGAAAAATGTCTATTTTAGCTAATAACTTTTGAATGTTTTTTTCAAAAAACATTCAAACTGGTGTCTTTAGATTCGGCACATCATACCGAGTCGAATGATATCCAATTTTCCCAATTTGGCCATTTTGGGTGTCTGCCATTTTGAGTTTAGTTGTAAATTGCTGTATCTTAAGAACGCATTACCGGATCGTTTCGACAATAATTACAAAAATGTTCGGCACCATGCCCTGAATGTGTACACAAAATTTGGGAGCAGCGCCTCCTTGTGGTCAAAAGTTATAACGAAATTTCGAAAAATGCTAATAACTTTTGCTCACATTAGCCTATTGTAATAAAACTGAGTTTGATATATTCCTTGGATCATGCCGAGAACACCGATATGAATTATGCCAATATTGGCTGAACTTCCTGTCCGCCATTTTGATTCATGTTGAAAAACTAGTTTTTCAAAATCCTCCTAGACCGTTTGTCCGATTTTCACCAAATTTGGCTCAGATCATCTATGGACCACACTGACAAAAAGTTATGAAATTTGTGTCGATACACAAAACAGTTTTCGTTTAACGCATTATCAAATTTGCAGGAAAGATGCCAAACTGCATCGGAGGCTGTATCTCTGCAAAGGTTGGAGATATTTACACCAAATTTTGTATGTGCTGTTGTCACATCACAATGACCACGCAACATCAATTTGGTAACAGCGCCACCTATTGGTCAAGAGTAATGAACCATTCATTAACCATTAATTATGCAACTTTCAAAAATGCTAATAACTTTTGATTGCATTAGTCTATTGTCATAAAACTGGTCTCAAAATGCTCTTGGGTCATGCCGACAACATAAATACCAATTATGCCAATATTGGCTGAAC
The DNA here is from genome assembly GCA_033026305.1 of Cirrhinus molitorella. Classification (NCBI taxonomy): domain Eukaryota; kingdom Metazoa; phylum Chordata; class Actinopteri; order Cypriniformes; family Cyprinidae; genus Cirrhinus; species Cirrhinus molitorella. Next base: position 18,265,441 of record CM065133.1, on the reverse strand, counting down.
TTCCTGTCCGCCATTTTGATTCATGTTGAAAACCTACTTTTTCAAACTCCTCCTTAACCCTTGCTATGATTTTCACCAAAATTGAATCATATCATCTTCAGACCATGCTTATAAAAAGCATAATTGCTGCTTGCAGCTATATTTATTCTTGTCGTTATTTCCCTATAACGGCTAATGAACCGGAAGTCTCACTCATAGGCTTACTTCTATTGACTGCCATTGCTTTGTTGTCAAGATAATCGGAATATTATTCAAAATATCAGCCCTGCGGCATAAACTGCGTGTTCACCCATCCCAATATGAAGGAGCTGCTGGCGTTCTGGAAGTTCCTGTGCAGGAAGAGGCGTGGTTTGCTGGGGTCACTATAGCTGTGATAGAGGCGGAAGTGAGAGCGCTCCAACTCCTTGAGCAGGCTGAACCAATAGCGGACCACCGAAGGCTCGTCTCCGCCCACCTCAAACCCCGCCCAGTGCAGGTGCAGCTCCAGCAGCACCAGGCCGATGGAGTCCAGCACCTGCTCCAGGATCAGGTTTTCCAGGATCTTCCACTCTGCGCTTTCCAGGTCCACCTTCAGGACGTCCACCTAAGAGGAACAAGAATATTACTGACATGAAACCAAATGAGGTGCTGGCAGGCGCGCCCCACACTTTGACCAACCACTGTTCTATAGGTATTCAAGATTAATGAGATTGGGTGAAACTGTGTGTGTTATGCCTCCTTTAACATCAACTGGACACCTTACAAGTATTTTTCAGTTGAAACAGCTCAGACTTATGTTTTAGTCTGGGACTAGGCCTAAAGGATTAGTTCACTTTCAGAACAAAATGCAGTTTAAATCCAGCTTCAACAATCTGTTATTTTCGAAACAAATTGACAATTTCTATACTTTTTAACCTCAAATGCTCGTCTTGTCTTGTCTCTGTGATGCGCATGCGTGGTCTGTGTGATCTGGGTCAGTACAGTTAGGGTATGACAAAAAACTCCCATCTCGTTTTTGTCTTCAACTGTTTTACTGTTTTTTGTAAAGGGCACTGATCTTCTTTGTATGTTCACTTTGTAAACACTGGGTTGGTACTTCTGCAGTGATGTAGGAAGAAAACGAGATTGGAGTTTTTCGACATACCCTAACTGTATTGACCTGGATCACACAGACTACGCATGTGCATCGCAGAGACCAGACAAGATGAGTATTTGAGGTTAAAAAGTATATAAATTGTCAATTTGTTTTAAAAATGACCCATTGTTTCGCTAGATAAGACCTTTATTCTGCGGCTGGGATCGTTTAGAGCCCTTTGAAGCTGCATTGAAAGTGCATTATGGAAATTCAAAATTGGGGGCACCATACATATCCATTATTATATCAAAAAACATAATTTCTTTATGACTGAAGAGAGAAAGACATGAACATCTTGGATGACAAGGGGGTGAGTACATTATCTGTAGATTTTTGTTCTGAAAGTGAACTAATACTTTAAGCCTTGTTAGTGAACTTTTTTTTTTAAGTGCTTTTGCGGGGATGTGATTTTGATTTTTTGCACAAATTGAATAAATCCGAAGGAAACATGCTAACCATTTTATCATATTTGTTATAAGAATCATTTATGAAGACTCTTTTAGATGTCTCAGCATTTTTCCACAAAAATTCTAACATTGAAAAACAAAGAAATTAAGACATATATAAATATTAGTAGACTATTTTCTGTAAAATAGTATTAGTATTATTAAATGCTTTCTTTTTTTTTACTTTGCAGTACGGTAGTATTATTTTTGTATTAAGGTAATGTTTAGAATTTAAATTAAAAAATATTCTGAACAAAAAGTTCTGAATAATAATATTTATTATTATTAAATTTTTACTTTACAGTACAATAGTATTATTGCAATAGTAATTTTTTTATTAATTTAATTTTATAATTTAAGAATATTGTTCTGAATACTACTACTACTATTTTATTTATTTTTAGAATTTAAGTAAAAAGTTTATTCTGAATTGTTATAATTATTTTATGAATTTCTCAAATTTTTACTTTACAGTACAATAGTGTTATTGCAATAGTAATATCTTTATGAATTTTTTATACTTTCAAAATATTATTCTGAATACTACTACTGTTATTATTTTATTGTCATTTAAATCATTTAAATAAAATGTTTATTCTGAATTATAATAATTATTTTATGAAATTCTTACATTTTTACTTTACAATAATATTATTGCTAATAATATTTTTATAAATTTAACTTTATTAATTAAAAATATTGTTCTCAATACTACTACAACTAATTCATTTATTTGTATAATTTAAATATAATGTTTATTATGAATTATAATTATTTTATGAAATTCTCAAATGTATACTTTACAGAACAATAGTGTTATTACAATAGTAATATTTTATTCATTTAATTTTATACTTTCAAAATATTGCTCTGAACACTACTACTATTATTACTATTTTATTATCATTTAAATAATTTAAATAAAATGTTTATTCTGAATTATAATAATTATTTTTTATTTATATATTATTATTTTTTTTTTTGGGGGGGGGGGAATTTATATAATCAAGCAAATTATATATGGACAAATCCCTCTGTAAAAACCTTCAGGATATAGACAGGAATAAAAATGTAAAGTTTGGTCTTTTGGATGTTTTTTTTCTAATAGTCTGAAAAAAACCAAAAAGCCCAAAATCTCAAACTTGACAGGTGCAGTGTCTCCCCCTGCAATGGTTTGGCGTATTGAGACCAAAATGGTCCGATTTTCACCAAATTTGATTCGCCAAACCATGCTGGTAAAAAGTTATGGATTTTGTGTTGATATACAAAATAAAAATATTGTTCTGAATACTACTACTACAACTAATTTTATTTGTGTTATTATTAAATTATCCTATTTATCATACAATGCTGTTATTGCAGTAAGTAATTTTTTTAGCCATTTATTTTTATAATTTAAATATTATTCAGAATAATACTTCTATTAATTTCTCAATTTTTACTTTAGTGCTGTTGCTATATTAAAATGTATTTATTAATTTTATAATTTAAATAAAATCATATCCTAAACAATAAGATTTTGTCTTAAATCTATATGACACATTTTTTCAGCTTAAATCCGACTTGAATCAGCGAACAAACTGCACGTTGCAAACTTTTTCCAGACTCTTAGACTGCAACGAATCTCTCGCCTCATTATTTTTCTTCAATTCAAACTAAGCTCAAGCTGCTGTTTGTCCTCGATCCTCTCAGCGGGAGTGAAAACTACTCGAGTACATCTGATAATCAAAGAAACATTTGACCAAATGCAGAAGCACTCCATTAGCGCTTTTTAATGGCTTTTGGTCCGCGAGCGCAAGGCCTGCTGGGAATGAAGTTTATCATGAGAATCACTGACACTGAGTGTTAAACTTGTGCTCCAGACATCAGTGTTTCTTCAGATGGTGTGATGAATGTCAGTAATAGTTTTCTTCATCATATCAGAAGTTCTGGTAAAGATTGTGATTCCTGGCTGGCTGTGATCCATCACAGTTTACTGTGGCAGATGTGGTGTGGGTAAATGTTTAGTTTTTAATTAACTGTAATCTCAAGAACAGGTGTTTTCTTAAGGAATCAAGCAGGCGTCCTGTGTGAACACAGATTGCAGCGTTTCAGGCTGTTTGGCATCGAGCTGCAGTTTCTCCATATGCTGCCTTTAAAACACATACAGCAGATACAAACGCTTTCTCCTTACAGACGGAGCCCACCTAAAAAACAATGTTTGTCATTGTTTCTAAAAATACTAACAAACAAACAAACAATCCAGAGCAAAATTTCTCATTTTAAATAAAATGTTTATTTTGAATTATAATTATGTAATTGTGTTATTGCAATACATAGTATTTTTTTATTCTTTTAAATGTACAATTTAAAAATATACTACTAATATTATTTTATGTTTTTTATCATTTAAATAAAATGATTATTTTAAATCATAATAATTTTATACAATTCTCGAATTTTTACTTTACAATGTTATTGCAGTAGTAATATTTTTCTGAATTTAATTTTATCATTTCAAAATATTGTTCTGAATACTACTACTAATATAATTATTTTGTTTATTTTTATAATTTAAATAAAATATTTATTCTGAATTGTAATATTTTTTTATGAAATTCTCACATTTTCACATTACAGTACAATAGTGTTATTGCGATAGTAATATTTTTATAAATTAAATTTTATAATTTCAAAATATTGTTCTGAATACTACTACTACTAATATTATTGTTTTATGTCACTCCAAATTTATTGCATATTTATTGATTTTAGGGTTATTATAGTTAACTAAATCTAAAACCATTAAAAAATAATAGTAATTCATTACTTGAAATCAAAATACTAACAAACAAATAAATACAAAAATAAACAATCCAGGGCAATCCATTCTCATTTTAAATAAAATGTTTATTTTGAATTATAATTATTTTATGTAATTCTTTTTTTTTTTTACTTTACAGTACAATAGTGTTATTGCAATAGTAATATTTTTTTATTATTTTAAATGTATCATTTAAAAGTATTGTTCTGAATACAACTAATATTATTTTATTTTTTAACATTTAAATAATTTAATGAATTTAATTCTGAATGCTACTATTATTATTGTTTTATTTATGTCACTCCAAATGTATTGCATATTCACTGGTTTTAAGGTTATTGTAGGTAACTAAACCTAAAATCATTAACAAAAACCTTTTCATTACCTGAAATCAAAATTTCAAGATAAATACTAACAAAAAACAAACAAAAAAGAAAAAAAAAAACAATCCAGGGCAAACATTCTCATAAATAAAATGTTTATTTTTATTATAATTATTTTGTGTAATTCTCTTTTCTTTTTTTTTTCTTTTTTTACTTTACAGTACAATAATAGTATTGCAATATTAATATTTTTTATTAATTTAATTTTATAATTTCTAAATATTGTTCTGAATACTACTACTAATATAATTATTTTATTTATTTTTATAATTTAAATAACATGTTTATGAATTGTAATAATAATTTTATGAAATTCTCAAATGTTTACTTTACAATACAAAAGTGTAACTACTATAATATTTATGAATTTAATTTTATAATTTCAAATTATTGTTCTGAATACTACTAATATTAACAGAACTACTCAAATTAAATTACAATAAAAACTGAAAAAAAAAAAAAAACATATTTATATAACGGTTTGGCGTATTGAGACTGTTATGATGCTTCTGTGATCCACAGAATAAAGAGCAGCGTCTGGCAGTGAGTCAGTGATGGCAGAGTTTTCTGTCCCTTTAAGGAGGAGGAGGGAAAGTAGGACGCGTTATCCAGGACGAGCTGCTGAAGGTGGGCAGCGCAGAGACTGACCTGAATTACTCAATACAAACCACCAGAGACCAAACCTGCAGAGACTCACGCCAAACCTTATCTCACTTATTTGAAACAAATCTTCTGTTACATTATAAATGTCCTTACTGTCACTTCTGAGCAATTTAAAGCATCCTTGATGAATAAAAATACAGTATAATGTTACAAAATATTTCTATTTCAAATAAATGCTGTTCTTTTGAACTTTCTATTCATCTGTGAATACTAAGAAAAAATAATGTATGACAGTTTCCACAAAAATATTGTGCAGCACAACTGTTTTCAACACTGACCATAATCAGAATTGTTTCTTGAGCAGCAAATCAGTATATTAGAATGATTTCTGAAGGATCATGTGACACTGAAGACTGGAGTAATGATGTTAAAAATTCAACTTTGATCATAGAAATAAATTACAGAATTTATTTCTGTGATCTGTTATGGAATTCAAGTTGAACAGTTTCAAATAACACACCAATGAATATGACGAAAAGCACGCAAAAATGGATGTGAGGCTCCATCTCTGCAATGGTTTGGCGTATTGAGACCAAACTTGATGTGTGTTATAACAAGCATGACCTGAGGCTACATAGATTAGATACCAATTTTGCCATCATCAGCCACACTTCCTGTCCACCATTTTGATTTATGATGAAAACCTACTTTTTTAAACTCTTCCTAGACAGTTATTGCCACAACGGTTTGGTGTATTGAGACCAAACTTGGTGTGTGTTATAACAACTATGACCTGAGGCTACCTGTAGAGTTTTGGCACAGCGCCACCTAGTGGTCAAGAGATATGAAAAATGTCTTTTTTTGCCTAGAACTTCTGAATGGTTTGGGCAAAAATACAAAAAAAAAACTCCTCTTTAGATTCTGTGCACCCTGCTGAGTCAAACCTGAGTCATACCCAATTTTCACATTTCAGTCATTTTGGGCATCGGCCATTTGGGATTTTGTCATAAAATGCTATATTTTACAAATGCATTGGCATATCATTACGAAACTTGGTATGTGTCTTCAGCACCATGCTCTGACAGTACTCAAAAAGTTTGGGGAAAGCAAATGCAACTGGTCTCAGTGTATTCTTTGGGTCATGCCAAGAACATAGATACCAATTTTGACATTGTCAGTCAAACTTCCTGTCCGTCATTTATAATTTATGATGAAAACCACCTTTTTTAATCTCCTCCTAGACAATTGGTCTGATTTTCACCAAATTTGACTCGGATCGTCTTTAGAACATGCTGGCAAAAAGTTACGGATTTCGTGTTGATATACAAAATGGTTATCATTTAAAGCATCAACGCATTTGAGACTGTATCTCTGCAAAGCTTTGACATATTGACACCAAACTTTGCCTCCTATTGGTCAAAAGCAATAAACCATTAATTAATAATGACATTTCCAAAACTGCTAATAACTTATGACTGCATTAGCCTGTTGTAATTAAACAGCTCAAAATATTCCTTGGTTAACGCAGAGAACATAGATACCAATTTTACCATAGTCTGACGAACTTCATCTTCATCGAAGATCATCTTCAGACTGTGCTGACAAAATATTATGGATTTTGTGTTGATAGACAAAACTGTTTTTGTATAGCAATGCAACAAATTTGAGCCCTGATGCCGAAATGACTCTGAGGCTTTATCTCTGCAAAGCTTTGACATATTGACACCAAACTCTGTGTGTGTCATTATCACCTTACACAGAACACACCACATCGATTTGATAACAGTGCCACCTATTGGTCAAACGTGATAACCCATAAAATCATCTTACTAGTGTTTGATTTTCTAATTTTTCATCCATTTTGATTAAAATGGCTTCAATTACTTCAATTATTCTGATGCTTGGTGCCTTGCTTGCCTAGTGCTTGGCCCCTTAATTGCTGCTTGCAGCTATGTTTTTATTTACTGTTTTTGTTGTATTTTGGATCAGAAAAGAATTCTTCAAATCATTAAAAATCATACCGTTCTAAAAACCTCCAGTACATCCATATGCTAAATCTATAATATCCATAATTGCTAGCACATAATGAATTCGTCATGCATTCCCACATCTCTATTTGTGTTTCGCCAGCAGATCCAGCAGATCTCAGTGAGTCACTGAGAACAAAACTGCTCTTTTATCATGCTGAGAGAGCAAATGTAAAGCCTGTGCTGTGTTTGCAGTAAATGATGCGTTTCTCACACAGAGTCAATAACCTGTAGACACATGTTAGCGTCTCTAGAGCTGCTTCACACACACGTGTTTGGCTGTTCTCCACCTGGCAGAATTAAAGCCACATGAACTGTTTGTGTCAAACATCTCCATCAGTGCCAGGAGTCGACTTCTGTTTAAGGACAGCGGTTTAATATACAAAGACTAAACTGTTGTTCAGGCAGATGATGGAAAGAACAGGGAGGATTTGAAATATAAATGTGACGTGTGATCAGAAATATATTTTGGGATGTGATACATAAATATGAAAGAGTTATTCATGGGGTAAAGGTGCTGAAATTAAACAAAATGCGGTGAAATTAATTTTCTTATTTTTCATTTAAACCAGAAGCCTAAAATTGAGGTAAACATTCTTTCTTTCTTAATCTATTAATGTGTAATCTAATTGTAATATATTAGTATCTTCAATTCTCTAAAAGTTCTCTATTTAATTAATTAATAACACAAGTTTTTTTTTAAAGTCTCATCTGCTCACCAAGCCTGAATTTATTTGATCCAAAGTACAGCAAAACAGTACAATTTCGAAATATTTTTACTATTTGAAATAACTGTTTTCTATTTGAATATATTTTAATATGTAATTGATTCCTGTGATTTTAAAGCTGAAATTTCAGCATCATTACTCCAGTCATCAGTGTCACATGATTCTTCAGAAATCATTCTAATATTCTGATTTGCTGCTCAGAAAATATTTATTATTATTCTGTTGAAAACAGCTGTGTAGAATTTTTTTTCAGTTTTTTTTTTTTTTGATAAATAGAAAGTTCAGAAGAACAGCATTTAGCTGAATTAGAAATCTTTTGTAACATTATAAATGTCTTTATCATCACTTTTGATCATTATACATTATACATATTATATATATATTGACCTCAAGCTTTGAATAGTATAGTGTAAAATGTCACAAAAGCTTTTTATTTCAGATAAATGCTGATCTTTTGGATCATCAAAAAAATCCTAAAAAACGCAAAACAAAAAATGAATTATATATATATATATATATATATATATATATACATACATATATAATAAATTAATAAATTATGTTTTAAAATATATTTAAACAGAAGGCATTTAAAATAGTACAAGTACTTCGCAATATTACTGATTTTTGGACTTACTGTCCAAAAACTTTTAACTGGTATTGTATTTACCCTACATCCCTGAAAAATAGTATTTCCTAATTTTAAGCCTTCATTAATAAACAGAAGAGTTTAATTCAAGTATATATTATATATTGTATATGTTATCTATAAATATACTGTATGTTGATTGAAGTTGTGTATTTTATTGGAAAACAAACGAAGATGCTGCTAAGAAGGCTGTGTTTTTTCTCTGACCTGTCTGTGTCCAAAGTGGTTGAGGATGGCAGCAAGTTTCTTGGTGCCACTGTGGAGTCTCTGGATGGGGACAGCGGGGTTTGGGTCCCTCCAGTCTACAGAGAGGCGATGGATCCACATGTTAGCGTCCTGCAGATGAGCTCGTCTGATACTGGGATCAAAACAGTGAACCTCACAGCCCGAGCCAGCTAGAAGACGCTCCAGAGTCTCGTTCTCTGCTCCCAACCTATGCAAAAACAGGTATTTAAGCATTTATTTATGAGACGCTGTGTGTTACAGTGATTTTACCACAGTACAGCCACAATGGGAACCAGCATTTACACCCCATTAAAGGGTTGCTCCACTTTCAGAATAAAAATTTCCTGATAATTTACTCACTCATATGTCATCTAACATATTCATGTCTCTCTTTCTTCAGTTGTAAAGAAATTCCATTTTTTGGGGAATACGTTAAAGGACTTTTCTCGTGCTCAACGGATTGAAGGTTAAAAATGCAACTTCAAAGGGTTCTAAACGATCCCAGCCAGGAATAAGGGTCTAATCTAGTGAAACGATCAGATATTTTTTTTGAAAAGTTAATATTTTTAACCTCAAATGCTCATCTTATCTAGCTCTGTGATTCGCATGTGTACAAAATCATCCTACATCACTGTTTGACCTTTTTTTGTAAAGGCTGTTTGACCTTCTTTGCACGGTCACTTTGTAAACACTGGGACGGATACTTCTGCAGCGATGTAGGATGGTTTTGAAGTTGGAGGAGAAAATTAGATGGGAGTTCATACCCTAACTGTCTTGAACCAGAAGAGCTAGACAAAACGAGCATTTGAGGTTAAAAAGTGTATAATTATAATTTTTTTTAAGAAAATGACCTATCATTTCACTAGATAAGACCTTTATTCCTCAGCTGGGATTGTTTAGAGCCCTTTGAAGCTGCATTTAAACTGCATTTTTAACCTTCAATCCGTTGAGCACCATTGAAGTCCACTATGTGGAGAACAATCCTGATATTATGTTCCTTAAAAAACATAATATAATTTCTTTGCGACTGAAGAAAGACAGACATGAATATATTGGATGACGTGGGGGTGAGTAAATCATCAGGCATTTTTTATTTTGAAAGTGGATCTTTTAATCAGTGTTGTTTTAAATTTTTACATATTTTAAATGTTTTTTAGATTTTCAGTTTTAATTTTATTTCAAGTTTTAGTAATTTTGTTGTGTGTTTTGTTCATTTTTTTTTTTATGTCCAAATAGTTTTTATATATTTTAGTTTTTGTTATTTTAGTACATCAGGTTAAACTAAATGAAAATGAGAATTGTTGCCTTAGTAACTTGCGGAAATAATTTTTTATAGTTTATTTTAAATTTCAGTTAAATTTAATTTTATATTATGTAACAAATTTTAGTTATCTACAATAACCCTGAAAACAACTGATGACAAAACAGTCTTTTTTTTTTGTATTTTTTTTAATTCTAATTGAAATTGTAATTTTGACAAATTATTCTAATATATTTTGATTATATAACTGACACACACAATATATACTAAATATTACATTCTGTTTTCTTTAAATAGTATGCAAACATGCACTTTTTCAGTCAATCACAAACATTTTCACTGCTTGTTTGCTACACTGACATCAAATGATCTCATTTATCATCTTGAAAATAAATTAAATCTAGTTAAATTTGGACAGTTCTACAGGTTACTCCAGTGAAAAAGTGATCTGGTCTGAATGTGAAAATGTGTCAGAATGGGTGCTGGCAGAATGAGAGTCCAAACTTTAAAAACATTACAATAATCCACAAGTAACACCACTCCAGTCCATCAGTTAACATCTTGACAAGACAAAAGCTGAAATTTATCCACCATTATGACATTTTTAACAAGTCCATAATCCATAATAAATCTGGTCTGAATCTGTAAAGAACAAATCAAGCACCTTTTAAAAATCCAAAACAGCTCTAAACAAATATGTGGCTGGATTTTTGATGTGAGAGACAACAGGAGATGGACTTTTTCACTGGAGCAAGCACTATTAAGGATTATGGACTTGTATTTTAGTTAAAAACATCTGAAAGATGGATTTGTTGCAGTTTTTGACTTATCAAGATGGTAACTGAAATGATGTGGATTGTTTGTGGATTATTGTGATGTTTTTTTCAGCTGTTTGGACTCTCATTCTGACGGCACCCATTCACTACTTTGGTGAGCAAGTGATGGAATGACACATTTCTACAAATCTGATGAACAACAAACTCATCTACATCTGTGATGACCTAGGTAAATTTACATTTTTGGGTGAACTATTCCTTTAATTTACGTGTATACTGGCTGTTTTATGAGCTTGTTTACGTTATCTGTTTTACAAATCATGTTGGAGAACATTACCAGACTCACAACATGAATAAATCAGCGTCTCAGATGGAAATCAGATCTGGGTGTGTTTTAGCTGGAGGAGGATTTGCTGCAGGGTTCAAATGTGCTTGAGAAACGATTTCTGAGGTGATTCGCTCGCTTGCGAGACATTCATGAATGATTCATTCTGTAATGCATCCTGAGCCGCTCCCACCTGTGCTGAATGATCCAGATCTGCTTGAAGATTCATCGTAGTCTGTTTGCAGATGATTCAGGGTTTCTGGGATCATTTGAGGTGCTCTGGAAACTTTGACAAGAGTCGAAATGGTTGAGGATTCACAGCCTGTGGTTTGGCTGGTGTTATTGAGATCTGGGCCAGGATATGAAGCCATTGTTTATTCTGTGAAAACTCAAATTCAGAAGCAGTGCTACTGTGTCTTTAAGACTCGATGACACAAATCAAACACAAGCATCGTTCATCACAGCACCGGTTTCTGAACTCTCGCTGTCATGTTGACAAATGAGTGCACTTGTGTAATACAGCTCTTTGGCTTGTGTTTCTGTTTAATGCTGTGGGATTTGCTCTAAAATTAATCAACTAGGGGTGAATGTTAGTGATACTCATTCAGCACTAGTGTGAATTTGGGTTTATTGTAATTTTCATGAAATAATGTTAAAATGCAAAAATAGCCTTCATTTTTCCTTACACAAGACGTTATTTTAGCGTCACTGAGACACCAATATGTTTTTAATATGGAATAATATGGATTTTTATATTTTCATTTTAATTTTCCATTTAATTGTAGTCATTTGTTTTGTATTTTTGTCATTTTTATTATTTTTATAATATGTCTGTTTTTAATCATTTTTATTAGATATTTAGCGCTTTAACTATTGAAAATAAGAAATGTTGCCCTGGCAAAAAATACAATTACAACAGTGTTTTAGTGCCTTCAAGAATAGTGTCAAAATTATGAGAATAAATTCAAAATTACAAGAAATAAGTTTAAATATTTTGAGAATAAAGTTGAAGTTAGGTCAAAATATGTTTAGAATAAATTCGAAATTAGGAGAATAAAGTCGAAATTAGGAGAATAAAGTCGAAGTATTTTGAGAATAAAGTAAAAATTATGAGAATAAAGTAAAAATTATGAGAATAAAGTCGAAATATTTTGAGAATAAAGTCTAAATATTTTGAGAATAAAGTTGAAATATTTTGAGTATAAAGTCGGAATTAGGAGAATAAAGTCAAAATTATGAGAATAAAATTTTAATTATGAGAATAAAGCTGAAATTACTAGAATAAAGTAAAAATATTTCGAGAATAAAGTTGAAATATTTTAAGAATGAAGCTGAAATTACTAGAATAAAGTCGAAATGTTTTGAGAATAAAGTCGAAATTACGAGAATAACGTAAAAAATTACGAGAATAAAGTCAAAATATTTTGAGAATAAAGTTCTCGAAATTTATTCTCGAAATATTTTGAATGCTTTAAAATATTTTGACTGATTCTCAACACTTTGACTTTATTTGACTTATTCTCAAAATATTTTTACTTTATTCTCGTAATATTTATTCTTCTTCTTTAAACATTATCTTAGTTTATTTTTTAATGTGGCACTAAAATTATGTTGTACAGAAATAATAATAATAATAATAATAATAATAATAATGTTCAGTGTTTTTTGTTTTATTTACTTTCATTTCTTTTGAAATTTCTTTTATTTAAACGAATGTCTATTTTTATGGCTTTTTAGTAACCCTAATAACCCTGATGCTTGTCTCTCAGAGTTAAAATTCCTCACTCTAAATTCCTCATGAGATTTTGAAACAGATCTTTGATTAACAAGGAAACTGTCTAAAGCGTTTCAGCCGCTGCTCGGTCTGCATGAATAATGTGCGTTAATGGAGTTTGACTGTATGATGAGGAAGGAGCTGCGGGGCAGGAGCCTGTCAGGCAGCGCTTCACATGCATGCGTTATGAGACGAGTGTTTTAGCGCGCACACACACACACACACACACACACACACACACACACACACACACACATGCAGAGGATGTTAATGAGCATTAAATCTGGCTGATTCAGCACAGGTCCTGACACAAGCTTTACACTGATCTGCATGCATGCATGTAAATGCACAAACACACATGCATCTGCCCGTCAGATTGGTTTTGTTTAGGCTGTTTCAGGTGCTCACAGGTGTTTGCATGCACAAACACACTCAGATTGCCTTCAGACTGTGTGGAGAGAGTTGAATTATGTGAATTATATTAAATCTAAGGTCCATTTTTTGGAACCGAAAGCTCGTACTCAGATTTTTATCATAACACAGAGGCAGGGCTCTATGTTTGCGACCGAAAACTACTGCGTGAGACTATGAAAAAATATTTAGGAGCACTGACCCAAACAGCATATTTGTGTTTGCGCTGAGGGGAGCTTCAAAGGTTTCTGTGTGTTTTTGCAACGTTGATTAATGTATCACAGACTCTTTTCATAAACAGTGTAGAGAGAGTGTAAATAAGAGATTGATTTTGCAGTGTAGAGAGCTTCGTTGTTTATAATGGAATTTTGTGAGATTGCGATGAACTAAGATGAGTGACAGCTTTTAATGATTTTTAAGGTTTGTAAATGAGATATTGATTTAATACAACAGTTAAATAAACAAGAAGTTAATATTAAGTGACTTAAATTGTCTGCCTATAAAACTATTGCCTGATTTTGCTCTATTTCGTCTGAAAAATAGTTTGAAACAAGTCACAACTAAACCACTGCGCATCTCTATTCAAACACAGTGGTGTTTCGTTTATAAATGAACGTGCATTTCTAAACAAATCTAGTGAGTCAATGACTCAATTTCTCATTCATAAAGACAGTCACTTGCTTTTTTGAATGAATGAATCAGCCATTCGAACGAATCAAATGAATGAATGATTCAGTAATTAAATCAGCGACTTTCTTCCACCTAATGGCAGATTTAGTTCACTTTTTTCCATTTAGTTAATACTGATTTCATTTAAATGGTAACTTATTCTTATTCTACTTGTTCTTATACTGTCGTTTTAATTCGACATTTTAAAAAGATTAAATATATATATATATATATATATATATATATATTTTTATACATTTGACACAAAAAATGTCATACTTTTAATAAAGTTGCCAAAAATTCCATTACAAAGGTAAAAACAAATTTCCCCCGTAAATCACTTTAAAGTCCCCATGAAATCAAAATTAAAGTTTTTTGGCTTTTAGTATAACTATGTTTCTCTTAAGGTTATCTATAAGCTTGTGTGCTCCAAAACAATGACAAAATTTGCATTTACAAGATATGAGCATTCAAAACGTACAGTCTCTCACTTTCACCAATATGAATCAATGATTTTGATGACATCACGCTGCACTTCAGCTTCTCATCAAACCTTCTGTCCAATCAAATGCTCTCTAGAGTCCGTAGCATCCTGCCCCCTACACTATAAATAGATGTTGAAGCTGCGGCTGAGATCCGTTACTTGTTCACAGTGTTAGTGTTTTCTGAATGGTGAATGGCATGTAGTGCACAATGTAGACGATAGGGAACGGTTCAGACATGAAATATGCTTTCCATTAGGGCCTATGAGGTCTGGTTTTGCATTGTGTCACGCAAACCTCTTTGGATCCAGTGCAGAGACGTGATCGCACGGAGCAGAACATATTTGCGAATCAGCATGTATTAAACTACACAGCCTCAGCATGATTCACTATTTGGTTTCATATTGAATCAAGGAGGTAATATATTAGACTGTGGCTGTCATAAACTGTCAAATGCGGCTTTACCGAGCTCAACAGCTCTGGCCCGAGCAGATATAGATGGAACGCTATTGGCTACTTGGCTAAAAAAGTGGGTGGGGCTACACAATATGTCCCGCCTTGTTTTCCTGTTTCAGCTGAAATTACGTCACCACCTAGAATAACACTGCGTGTTTCAAGGCACTTCAGTGGAGCTTTAAGGAGTCATATCTCACCTCGTAATGTCAAGGCTAATTTTTAATCAGATTTTTTGATTATTGATTAGAAGGTGCTCCTCAAATTTTGACTGTGCTCCTAATTTTTTTTTCTTTCTGCTCCTAAAAAGAAAAGTAAATGTAGAGCCCTGAGAGGTAAAATGTTTATTATGTGTCAGACTGACCTGAGTGAATACACACGGCAGTGTTTGGACGCGATCCGCTGTGCCAGACTAAACCTGCGGTCCAAACACAGAACCCAGGACCCATGATGCTCTGCGTCAAAGACGGGCGGCACAGACGCGGGTCTCTCGCAGGACACCTTCAAACACACAAACCCAATGAAGATCATTCATCAATTAACTATTAATTAATTCTGTGTGTTTATGTGTGAACAGTGAGATCATACCTGCGGTGTGGAGATGTATCTGAGAAATCGATCTGCTTCCTCTTGTAAACTGCGAGTCTCAGCGGCCCATGGCTCCAACTCGATCTTCCATTTAGGAATCTGCACAAACACGGTTAGTGGAAACACGTCAGTGGATAAAATAAGGCGGTGATGAACAATAATGTCTGTTCAATATATAGAAATCTCTGGTGTTCGATTACAAACTTGTGTGTTTTCCCTCAGGAGACTTGATCAGGTTTCTCCATTGATGTCTATGAGGTTTTGTCTTGGATCTCATTTGTATTTTTCTTTTAGCAAATGTAACCTTGTCTCTTCTAAGATTTCCAACTTTTGAAACCTCAAGATGCTCCCGTTACATATTTAATTTTTTCTGCAAAGTTTAAGATGTGGAACAATTTAAGTGTTTTTATTATAGTATTTATTCATATTTTGACTATATTAGCTCTTATATATTTTCTGTTCTGTTAAGTATTTAAACTGATTTTCATTTAAGTTTTTAAAGTTAATTTTATTTCAGCTATTTCAATTACTGAAAACAATTTTAGTAGTTTTATTTTAGTTAACATTAACAACAGTGGTCTTAATATATTTTATAAAAATGAATTAATCAGGTAAATCTTTAATAATATCATTGGTTCTGTGTAGAAATGTTTTTGTCATGTTTCTTGTCATAACTTTATCTTAAGCTTATACACCGTTCTTCATTTTTAGCTTTTATTCAACCAAAATTGGTTTATTTTTACATTTTATTTTTTTATTTTATATTTTGACATAATTTTCTTTAGTATTAAACACAATTTATCCTACAAATAGTGGTAGTAATATGGTAGTATTTGTTTGACTTTCAAAAAAATTATTGCTGTTTATTACAGCACTATTATGTGTATATTATTTGTTTGTTTGTTTGTTTGTTTCTGAATTACAATAATGAAAAGTTTAGTTTATGTCATATTGTAATAATACTTGTTTTATATCTTGCAAAGAAACAGTAACAGTTATTCTTCAGCAGTAGTAGTTCTTCATTTATTTTTTTTATTCAGTTTTATATCCAACTAAAAGATTTCACTAAATGTGAACCTGGACCACCAAACCAGTCATAAGGATCCATTTTTTTGTCCATGTTTTGAGATTTTATCTCAGAGCTGATTGGGTAAGCTTTCCATTGATATATAGTTTGTTAGGATCGGACCATATTTGGCTGAGATCTGGAATCTGAGGGTGTAAAAAAATGAAAATACTGAGAAAATCGCCTTTAAAGTTGTCCAAATGAAGTTCTTAGCAATGCATATTACTACTCAAAAATTAAGTTTTGTTATATATACGTTAGGAAATTTACAAAATATCTTTTCAGAAATAAAAGGACTGATTCAGCTGCTCTCAGTCTGTCTATTTCCAGCTTGTTTTAGTCCACAGTTTTTTTTGTTAGTTACAGATTCCAGATGACGCTGTGGCTTTTATTAGAACTGCATTTTTTCCATCCCTCTTACAAATGTCAAACAAACCTGGTTCAACTTGAGAGCAACATCTGGGTTGTTTAAGAAAAGAGTCGGATTGCTTCATCCTCCCAAGTGGCTTCAGTTACTTCACAAATATTAGTATATTTTCTCTTGTGGTTGTTCTCTGTCTGCCATTCAGTTATGATGTGCATTAAGAGTCTACGTTCTTATAATCCATCTGTGCTACTCTTAAAGCAACAGTTCACACCAAAAATAAAAATTTGCCGAAAATGTGCTCACTCTTAGAGCATCCAAGATGTAGATGAGTTTGTTTCTTCATCAGATTTGTAGAAATGTGTCATTCCATCATTTGCTTACCAATGGATGTGAATGGGCGCTGTCAGAACGAAAGCCCAAACAGCTGATAAAAACATCACAATAATCCACAAGTAATCCACACCACTCCAGTCCATCAGTTAACATCTTGAGAAGACAAAAGCTGAAACAAATCCATCATTAAGATGTTTTTAAATCCATCATCCATAATAACGAGATGGACTTTTTCACTGGAGGAAGAGTTATTATGCATTATGGACTCTTATTTGAGTTAAAAACGTCTGAATGATGGATTTGTTTCAGGTTTTGTCTTTTCAAGATGTTAACTGATGGACTGGAGTGGTGTGGATTACTTGTGGATTATTGTGAAGTTTTTATCAGCTGTTTGGACTCTCATTCTGACGGCACCCATTCACCACAGAGGATCCATTGGTAAGACAGTGATGGAATTACACATTTCTACAAATCTGATGAAGAAACAAACTCAACTACATAATTTTTGGGTGAACTACTCCTTTTTTCTGTTTTATGGATGAAGAAATAACTTTCAGGGGTCTTAATTTTCTTCTAGGACCAACAAAATCCCAGCGAGTCTCTCTTACACGTAGCGCCGGCTGCTGAATCTGGTGTTCTGTTTGCACAGCTGGCTTCAATTAAACCCTAATATCCTTCCTGCCGCTGCTCTTCAGACACGCAGAAGCCCTCGAAGCTCATATTATAGAAACACTCGCTGTGAAACACGCAAAACACATTCAGTGCTCATTTACAAACTGTGATTTTTAAATTACGAGTTTGATAGCAAACATCACAAGTGGAATATTTGAGGAGAAGTGGGACAAGTTCAGAATATAAGGGAATATCATTAACCCAAATATCTCAAAATATAACAGCGGCTGCCTGGAAACTGGCTGTGTGTCATCAAATTTGTGTAAAAGTGTTTGTTCAGATCACTTACACTAAAACAGTGATGGTTGCTTTTGCAAACACAGTAATAAAACTTTATTTTTTTGGATATTTAGAGTATGTCCACATTGTAAATTAAACTTAAACAAAAATAAATCATTTGTAACATTGTTTTTTTTTTTTTTTACTGAATCAGCTGGTTTTCACTGCTTTTCATTCATGTTAGCATTATGCTATGCTTATTATGCTTAAAACATACTAGCAACATGCTAGCAGCATGCTAATCATGCTAGTAACATGCTAACAACACGTTAGTAACTTGCTAATCATACTAGCAACATGCTAGTAACATTCTAATCATGCTAAAAACATGTTCGCTGCGTCCGAAAGCTCTAAAATGCTGCCTTCGAAGGCAGCATTCCAAGGCTGGAAGGCATCAAGGCACGCCCGAATACTCATTCAGCTTCACTTCCTGTCTCTGGAGATACCTTCATGTGATCGAATCCTGTGCATGTGCATCATATAGGCTATATAAATAAAGATATTCTGGTGAAATTAAACTTGCTACTTTATATAATAGATGAGATCTTGACCATGATATACTTCATGAATAGTAATAGTATAAAAACATAATAAGCAATATTATTTGTAATAATAGTATTTTATAAACTTGTTAAAAGGGTTCAAATAAGTAGTAAATAAGAGTAAAATTTATAATATACTGCTAATAATAATGAAACACTCTCTAGTAACCTGTTCTGCAATAATGCTTGCATCAGTGCTTTTATTTATTGAAGCAAAAAATAGATGCCATTCTCATGCATTTTAAGCCGGTCCGATACTGTTCCTGGAGTTGCCTTCGAAGTCATTGCCTGATAGCCAATCATGCTAACAGCATGTTAGTAGCATGTTAATACCTTGCTACTCATGCTGGTATCTGTTTAATCATGTTACAACATGCTAATCTTGCTAACTACATGTTAGTAACATGCTAATCATGCTATCAACATGTTAGTACCTTGCTAACAATGCTAGCAACATGCTAGTACCTCGTTAATAATGCTAAAACATGCTAAGCATGCTAACAACATGTTAGTAACATGCTAGTGCCTTTGCCAATCATGCTTATGGAAGGGGACGCCATTTGCAGGGACGTTCCAAATGAAAGTGAGCAACTGAGTCCCTTCACGAAAGGCCCTTCCAGAAGTCCGTTAGCAATGGGAACATGTGATGGTTACTTCACGGAAGTGATTTCCGTTTGTGATCATGTGATCTTCAGTTAGGAGCTCTTGCGATGCCTTTTAAAGCAAATTTGGGGTTGATTTCGACTTCAAATACAAACATAAGTAGAATAGGATGATTAAATTTGTTTTTTAAATTGTATTAATTATTATTATTATTTTTATTTTTTATTTTAATGTAATACAAAAAAGTTTCCGTTATAGAAATATGTTTTAAAACGGTAGTGTAAGCAGGTTTAAGCCGGTTTAATTTTAAAAAGTTTAATAGTAAATAAGACACAGTTAGACAATATTTAAATAAAATAATAATAATGAGAATAAATGTTTATTTGCAACTGCTGAACTGCTGAATGCTGAATGCTGCACGCACATGCAGCGTTGTCAAGGTAACATTTTGTCAGTCATTCCCAGAGTTCCAAATGCATATATGAGACAAAAATGCCCTACTCCCTTAAAAGAAGGCACTTCAAAGGGCTCTGCCCTTCGAGGGGAGTAGGGCATAGGGATGCTCACTTCCGTTTAAAATTCACCCCTACTAACATGCTAATCATGCAATAAATATGCTTTTGACAGGCTAATCATGCCAAGAACATGCTATTAACTTGCTAACCATATTAGGAACATGCTAGTAACATGCTAATTATGCTAGAAACATGTTAGCAACATGCTAGTCATGCTGGAAATCCTAGCAACCACCCCTGTTACCATAGCAACAGTAAAGCAACAACCTAGCAACTGCCCTAGCAGCCACCCTGGGTACTCTAGCAACCTCATAGCAGCACCCTAGCAACCATACCCTAGCCCAGTGGTTCTCAATCCTGGTCCTGGTGGACCCCTGTTCTGCACATTTTGCATGTCTCCCTTATTTAACACACCGCACTGAGATCATCAGCTCATTAGAAGAGAGATCCATGAACTGATGATCTCAATCAGGTGTGTTAAACAAGGGAGACATGCAAAATGTGCAGAGCAGGGGTCCCCAAGTACCAGGATTGAGAACCTCTGCCCTAGCCAACCACATAGCAACACCCTAGCAACCACCCTAGAAACCACCTCAGGTACCCTAGCAATACAATTTTCTATTTATCTGTTTTTTTTTTTTCTGATGGACTATACTGCCTTGAAAACACTCGAACTTTAATCTTTAAAACTAGTTTACATTTCAAACTACTTCAAACTGAAAACCTTCAAACTTCAAGCTTATAAAACTTTTTCAGACTTTCTGGCTAGGCTTTTTCAAGCCAACCTAAAGTTTGTCCACAAACTTTTCAATCTAGCTTGAAATAGAACTCTTTTGTAACATTATAAATGTCTTTACTGTCACGTTCAATCAGTGTAATGCATCCTTGATGAATAAAAGTATTAATCTCCTAATTTTCAACCAGAAACACTGAATAGTTGAGATAGCTGTGCCTATTTGTGTCTCTGTTAATATGTATCACACCCTTCATATGGTTCCAATAAAGATTATAAACCCTCCCTTCAAAATACTGAATCTGTATTTTCACTCCAAGATGTGATCTAAGATGGTTCATCTAAATATCAGATACATTTCTGCCATTTTTCAATGCTTTTAGCATTTTCTTTTTTCCCTGAAGTCAAATTATAACATCAGTCAATATTTTTGATGCTGTACCTTTAAAGACATCTGCATGTAAATGAGCATTATTCATTAGGATGCATCACATTCCTGAATATCGAACTGGTTTTAATATATAAATGTGGGCGGTCATATGTTAATGAGCTCATGTTTGGACCAGGTTCATGTACAACTCATTTTAGGAGTTTAGTTTCAGTAAATAGTCCAAGTGCACTGAAAACGGAGCTTTGTGTGGTGCTTGGACCCAGAGGTCAAAGGTCAGGCTCTGCGTCTGTGTGCTCCAGAGAGTGTGAAAGTCCTCAGAAGAGCAGGACTGTATGAATACGCTTTTGTGTAAGAGTCTTTCTGACACGAACAGTCAGCAACAAACAGGAAACAGAAGTGCGTTCATGCGTTTGAGAGTCCTGATGGATTGTGTTAGCGCTCAGACAAGAGAACTGGGAAAATGAAAATCTGTGGAGTAAACTGTATCTATAGTTGCTCTGTTCTCCATCAGCTAAGAGTCTGATCCTTTTGTTTTTTTACATCAACATGTCATGAGTAGATGCTTTCATATCAGTGATTCTCAATCGGGAAGCCACTTAAAATGATTTAGAATTAGGAAAAACAAGCTCTAAAATAAGTTATGTAATCTGACATAATTTCTCTTATTTTAATTTGTTCCTTCAACAGCTGCCATTTTGTTTAATTTTATAGATTTTTTTTTCTATTGAGTTAGAGTTGAAAACTATACAAATACATAAGGATTGTTTTAAAAAAACGATATTTCTAGAACTGGAAAAGTCATGTAAAATGTTTTTAAAAATTTAATAATGTTTTTTTTTTTGTTATGTTATGTTGAATTGCTATTTGTGAGTAAAAAAACAAAACAAGCAATTGTAAAAGTAGTGCAAGTTCCTTGATAAATACTGCAAACCCTGATGAACATGCAATAGCTGAAACATATACAATTTTATTACATTTTAATACATTTATTTGATTATTTATAAGTATTTTATTTTATTCTATTATTGTTTATTTATATATAATATAATTTGTTTTAATTAATTTAGTAACTAATAAAATACATTTTTAAATAAATTAAATTAAATTAGATTTAATTAATTGAATTATTTATTATTTTGAATATCTTATATAGTTCCACTCCTACTTTTAAATTTAATTAAATTTAATTATTTTATTTTAATATTGCAATTATTGATGATTATTTTTATATTTAGTTATTTTAATATAGTTTCATTCCTAGTTTATGTAAAATAATTTTAATACATTTGATTATTTATAATTATTTTATTTAATTGTTTTTAAATGTGATCCTGGAGCACAAAACCAGTCTTAAGTAGCACTGGTATATTTGTAGCAATAGCCAAAAATACATTGTATGGGTTTGAATAATTGATTTTTCTTTTGTGCCAAAAATCATTAGAATATTAAGTAAAGATCATGTTCCATGAAGATATTTTGTACATTTCCTACCATAAATATATCAAAACTTAATTTTAGATTAGTAATATGCATTGCTAACAACTTCATTTGGACAACTTTAAAGGCAATTTTCTCAATATTTAGATTTTTTTTGCACCCTCAGATTCCAGATATTCAAATAGTTGTATCTCAGCTTAAATATTGTCCTATCCTAACAAACCATACATCAATGGAAACTTATTTATCAGCATTCAGGTGATGTATAATTTTTAAAAAGAAACTGACAGGTTTTGTGGTCCATGGTCACAAAGTTTAATTGCATTATTTTCTTTTTAATTAATTGAGCTATTTATGATTTTATTCCATTAGTTTAATATAGTGCCACTCCTAGTATATGGAGATTAAAAAAACCTTTATCATTACAGCAGAAGAACCAGAAATACCATGATAAACCTTCAGATGTTGTTTTTGACATTGGAGGCCTTGAAGTCACACAGATTGAGAAACGTTGAGTTTGTCTGTCTGTATGAGACTCTCACTCACCCGCCTGTGATGTTTCAGCACTGAGCAACATGTGGATCCAGTGTCACTCGCAGCATCTGTTGCCGTTGTGCTGATCCTGTGATGTGAAGTCTGTTTCTGGAGTCTCAAACCCTCAAGCTCCATGTAGACGTGAACGCAGACGCAGAGCAGAGACAGCAGGAGACACATGCGCAGGAGCAGACACACGCTCAGCCTCTTCTTGCAGCTGCGCAGAACATTCATCTCACCTTTCAGTCCGTGGATTCAGCTGTAAGCGTCTTCATCCTTAATGCTCGATCTGGACAGTATGACAGTATAAACAGATTCTGATTCATATGTTATAATGTAGTATATATATTTTTACAGCAATCAACAGATTTTTAAGAACCAGGGTTGGAAGACCTACGGAAGCCCGTTTCCGCCACTAAATAAAAAAAGGTTATTGCGACTTGTTACTCAGACTTTTTTTTCTCAGAATTGTGAGATATAAACTCACTATTGCAAGTTATAAATTCAGAATTGCATGATATAAACTCAGTTGCGAGTTACTAAGTCAGAATTGTGAGATAACAAGTTCTCAATTCTGTGAACATATCAGTCTTTTTTTCTCCTCAGAACTGGACTTTATAACTAGCAATTCTGACTTTATAACTCAAATTTATGTCTCACAATTCTGACATTTTTCTGGCAATTCTAAGTTTATTTCTTAAATTGTGAGTTTATATCCTGCAATTCTGACCTTATATCTGGTAATTCTAACTTTATATCTAGCAAAAGTCAATTGCGAGATATAAACTTGCAATTACGAGAAAAAAAGTCAGAATTGTGGGACAAAAAGTCGCAATTACCTTTTTAATTATTTAATTTTATTTTTTATTCAGTGGTTGAAACGGGCTTCCATAAAAACCTGATATATTAAGAATAATAAATAAAAAAACAAACAATACTTCTAGACCTAGAAAACTTAGAAACATTTATAATTAATAATGAATTTAATTTGCAGCATTTATTGTTGTTTTGTTTTGTTTTTACATGTGATAGCAAAATAAATAAAAATAAATAAATAAGTTTAAAGTCCCTTTAATGACAGATCACTATAAAATTCATACATACAACTTGGAATTATTTATTATATTTATTTCATGTTATTTTATTATTTTATTGTAATTAAATTATTTAATCATTTATAATTATTTATACAATTATTTATAATATCATTTATATTTATAGAATCACTCCTAGTTTATGTAAATAAAGTTTTAATTATTTTATTTTAATAAATATTTATAATTGTCATTAAATGCAGTGCTACTGGAAGTTCATGTAAATAAATGTTTATTGTAATTATTTTATTGTATTTACTTTATAAAGATAAGTTTATGAAGTTAAAAACATTTTAAAAATGTAATTGTTGTATTTTAAATAAATGATTTTTTTTTTATTTTAGTATAGAGCAACTCCTTTCATGTAAATAAAGTTTTAAAAATGTATTTTATTGTAATTTATTTATAAATGTTTTTTTTTTTTTTTTTTTTTTTTTTAACATAGTGCCCTTCCTAGTTTATGTAAATATAAAAGTTGAATTATTTTAGTTTAATTAAATTATTTATAATCTGTCACTATATATATGTATATATATATATATATATATATATATATATATATATAATTAATATATTGTGACAGTTTCTGTGATATAAAACTATTAACACTAAACAGCAACACTACAAAAAGGTTTCATTTGTTAACATGACCTAACAATGAAAAATACCTTGAAAGCATTTATTAATCATTATCATTTTAGTTAGTTAATTTAGAAATTTACTAACAATAAATATATGAAAACGAAAAGCTGTGTCTGTTAATATTATTTAACGGAACTGAAATAAACTAACAAAGAACAGTTATATTTTTATAAATAAATGTTTAGAAAGATTACAAAAGCATATGAATAAATGTATGAATATATATGTATAAAATATAAATCTAAGTTAGTAAAATAAAACAAGTTAGTAAATAAAACAGATTATTGGAGTACATGTAACAGGAAAATACTATTTCAGTTTTTCTACTT
Organism: Cirrhinus molitorella; assembly: GCA_033026305.1. NCBI lineage: Eukaryota > Metazoa > Chordata > Actinopteri > Cypriniformes > Cyprinidae > Cirrhinus > Cirrhinus molitorella. Next base: position 18,240,187 of record CM065133.1, on the reverse strand, counting down.
CAAAATTGTATATTTAATTTCACATTACTTGCTGTTTCTTTGAAATTATTTGTGAAAGAGTAAATTTAAAATAAATCCTATACCAATTATTTTGTCAGTCTACCTTAAATGTAATTCTCACTGTTACTTAATGCATTACATCATAACATAATACAGGTTTGTTCATCTCACTCACCTCTTTCACCCTGTGCTCCTTGGTCCTCGTCTCTCCATGTTTGTTTCATTCACTTCTGTCCTTCTTCTTTCCGTCCGCATGCGTTCAGACACTCAAAATGTCTTCGGTTACAAAGTCCAGCATTGGTAAACATCTTCTCCACGCTGATGTGAGCGTCTGAGTGCAGGAGAACGTCATTCAGAGCTCTGGATCTCCCTCTCCCTCTAAACACACACATATTTGAGAGTCTCTCCACCCATTCGCCTCTGGACAGATGAAGCTCTGTAACTCTAGACAAAGACACACACACACTCCGCCCCCCGAATGGAGCCTCAGCACAACGTTGAATGTTCTTCACAGAAATAAGCAAACCAGCTCTGCTGCAAAGAGTCATGGGAACAGGATCAGGAAGCGTGAAAGGAAAGAAAACATGCAATTAACTCCAAAACAAAAAATTTGATCCATCAGGCTTTTATGGCTCAAACTTGAGCACAAATGTGAATCTGCTGATATTTAAGGCGAGACACTGCAGGTGAACTAAATAAACATTTTTTTTTTGCATTACAAGTTTTCTAAAATGTTAGGTTTAAATATGTCAAATTTTTTTGACATATTTTTTTTACTGAGGGAATTTTGGGTATCTCATTTTCTCAATTCTGACTTTATAACTAGCAGTTGTCGCTTTACTTACCCAGTTGATTGATTACATTGATAATTGCAAACATTTTTTGCATTACACGTTTTCTAAGATGTTAGGTTTAGATATGCAAATTAGGCATTATTTCATGAAATATGTGCTAATTTGCATAAATGTCTAGTACAAAAAAAGTCAGTTTCAAAATTCTTGTTTATTTATTTTTTGACATATTAGAGTCAAAAGTTTTTACATTTTCTCAATTCTGACGTTATAACTTGTAATTGTGCATTTATATCTCACAGTTCTGAGAAAAAAGTCAGAAATGCGAGATATAAACTTGCAATTGCGAGAAAAAAAAGTCAGAATTGTGAGATAAAAAGTCGCAGTTACCTTTTATATTTTGTATTCAGTGGTGGAAACAGGCTTCCATAAAACCTGATATATTAAGAATTCATAAAAACAAACAAGCAATATTTTTAGACCTGGAAAACTCATGAAAATGAATGATGAATATACATTTTTTGTATTACAAGTTTTCTAAAATGTTAGGTTTAAATATGCAAATGAGGCATTCTCTGATTAAATATGCACTAATTTGCATACATTTCTAGTGCAAAAATCTAAACACTGGATGAAGTCAGTTTCAAAATTCTTGTCTAAGTTTTTTTTTTTTTTTTTTTTTGACATTAGAGACAAGTTTTTACAGAGGGAATTTTGGGTATCTCATGTATTCAAATCTGACGTTATAACTTGTAATTGTGCGTTTATATCTCACAGTTCTGAGAAAAATGTTAGAATTTCAAGATATAAACTTGCAATTGCGAGAAAAAAAGTCAGAATTGTGAGATAAAAAGTGGCGGAAACGGGCTTCCATAAAAACCTGATATATTAAGAATTAAACAAACAAACAAACAAACAATACTTCTAGACCTGGTAAACTCATGAAGATTAATAATTAATATAATTTTTTTGCAGCATTTTTTGTCGTGCTTGTTAGTTTTTTGTTTTTACATGTGATGACAATATATATATATATATATATATATATAGTAAGGTAAATTTGAAATTTAAAACAAAATCTGAAATTTAAATTTAAAATCTCTTTAATGACAAATTCTGTCAGAATCTGCTGATATTTAAGGCGAGACACTGCAAGTGAATAGGGTAAAAAAAATCTAAAAACTAATTTTTATCGCTTTACTTACCCAGTTGATTGATTACATTGATAATTGCAATTTTTTTTTGTATTACAAGTTTTCTAAAGTGTTAGGTTTAAATATGCAAATGAGGCATTCTCTGATTAAATATGCGCTAATTTGCATACATTTCTAGTGCAAAAATCTAAACACTGGATGAAGTCCGTTTCAAAATTCTTGTCTAGTTTTTTTTTTGACATATTTGAGTCAAAAGTTTTTACAGAGGGAATCTCATTTTCTAAATTCTGACTTTATAACTTGTAATTGTATACTGTATAACTTGTATGTAATTATGTGTTTATATCTCACAGTTCTGAGAAAAAAAGTCAGAATTGCAAGATATAAACTTGCAGTTGTGAGAAAAAAAGTCAGAATTGTGAAATAAATCATTTTTTGCTGGCTTGTTAGTTTTTTGTTTTTACATGTGATGGCAAAAAAACTATAGTAAAGTAAAATTGATAGAATAAGTTTAAAAAACAAGTTTAAAATCCCTTTAATGACAGATTCTGTCGGAATCTGCTGATATTTAAGGCGAGACACTGCAAATGAATAGGGTAAAAAACAAACTAATAGTCATCTATTTATTTTCCCAGTTGAACATTTTTTGTATTACAAGTTTTCTAAAAGTTTCAAAAATTCTATTTTTTTTTTTTTTTGACATATTAGAGTGTAAAGTTTTTACAGAGGGAATTTTGGGTATCTCATTGTCTTGATGCTGATGTTCTAACTTGTAACTGTGCATTTATATCTCACAGTTCTGAGAAAAAAGTCAGAATTTTGAGATATAAACTTGCAATTGCAAGAAAAAAAGCTGTATGGCTCAAACTTAAGCACACATGTGAATCTGCTGATATTTAAGGTGAGACACTGCAGGTGAATAGGGTAAAAAACAAAAAACGAATAGTTATCACTTTACTTAATCAGTTGATTGATTACATTGATAATTGCAAAGTTTCTTTGTATTTCAAGTTTTCTAAAATGTTAGGTTTAAATATGCAAATGAGGCATTATTTCATGAAATATGTGCTAATTTGCATACATTTCTAGTACAAAAATCTAAACACTGGATGAAGTCAGTTTTAAAATTCTTTAAAATTGCCACTGCATAATTCAGAAAATACTTACATTTTGGGGGGAATAAAATACTATATAATATGTATTCAAGCAAATGATATATGAGCAAATCCCACCGAAATTAAAATGTAAAGTTTGGTGTGTATAAGTGCTACTGAAGTGGAAATTTATATCTCAGTGTAGGAGAAAATAGCCTTTAAAAATATGTTGTAACTGAACTCTATTGACACAAATAAATAAAGTACTATAAAAGAAACACTTAATCGTCTTTTGGATGTTTTCCTTTCACTAGGCTGAAAAAAAAAAAAAGCCCAAAATCTCAAACTGTGTTTTTGCCTCTAGTGTCTTCCCTTAAATGATGAAATACTGATGCTTATAATATAAATCAATGAGATCTTTATAACAGTAGAGCAGATACTGACATAAAATGATCTAAATATCAGTTGTCGCTCTATATCTTCAATAGAATGTCTTAGTGAGATGAGATTAAAATGATCCAAGCATATAATGCAATGCAATCCAATGATGATGGAGAGATGAGCAAATAAAGGTTTCTCAAAAGATGTGAGATGTTTTGAAGGCAAATATGTAAGGATTTTTTTTTAAGAATGATCCATCTAGAAATGGAAAAGTCATGGAAATTTTTAGAATTAATATACTTTTTTTTCTACTTGTCATTAAATAAACTGTAAAAGTCATTGAAAAAAAATGTATTGATTATAAATAGTGCAAACCTTTTACAAATGGTAATTATTTATAATTATTTTATTACAAATTATTTAAATTAATTTAATTATGTATAATGGTTTTATTTATTGTAGTATTTTAGATATTTTTATATCATGTCATTCCTAGTTTATGTAAATAAATTTAATTTGTTTTAATTAATTAAATTTATTTAACATTTTATTTTAATTATTTAGAATAATTTTAAAATATTTGATATAGTGACACTTCTAGTTAGTGTAAATGAGGGTAACTTAATTTTTATTTTAGTTTATTAATGTAATTATTTATAATAATTTTATTCAGTTTCTTTAATATGGTTCCATTTCTAGTTTATGTAAAATAGTTTACATTTAATTCTTTAAATTTAATGCATTTTATTGATGTATTACGATTGAAGGCATGGAGCAGATTGAGTAAATGTGTTATTTCTGCTCAACACTGACACTTGTTGGTGACATTGGGAATTAAATTACAGGTAAAGTGCCACGTAATCATATTTCACCCCAAAATCAGAAGAAATATATATATGTATATATTATATATTTTCTTGATTGCTGGTAATACAAATACTCAACTCCTCCTGCTTTTATTTAGTTTCTCAATGATCTCTGTGTGCTTTATATCTCTCTCATTTTTGTTTATTCTTTTAGAAAGATATGCTGCTGAACTGAAACGAGCTGTGTTGAAACCCAAACAAAGATGTTTATTTAGGCTGCAAGGTAGGAGGATAGTTGTTTACACTGCTAAGATCCAAAAAGGACAAAATAAATCACCATTTAAGTATACTAACAGCTCACATAACTCTTAAAAATACAGGTGCTTTAAAAGGTTCTTCACAGCGATGCCATAGAAGAACCACTTCTGGTTCCACAAAGAACCATTCAGTCAAAGTTTATTTAAAGAACCATCTCTTTCTTACCTTTTTATAATCTGAACAACCACAAAGAACCTTTTGTGAAACAGAAAGGTTCTTCAGATGTGAAAGGTTCTTTATGGAACCATTTAAAACAACCAAAAAAGGTTTTTCAATGGCACTGAGTGTGACCAAAAAGTCATTATTGACTGATATATATATATTAAAAAAAGAGCTGGCAACTGTGACTTATTTCTTATAATTGCAAGCTTTATTATTTGAAAAAGTTATTAAAAAAAAGTGACTTAAAGGAGAATTTCACTTCCAGAACAAAAATCTACAGATAATTTACTCACCCACTGTCATCCAAGATGTTCATGTCTTTCTTTCTTCAGTCGTAATTATGTTTCTTGAGGAAGACATTTCAGGAATGTTCTCCATATAATGGACTTCTATAGTGCCTCTGAGTTTGAACTTCCAAAATGCAGTTTAAAAGCAGCATCAAAGGGCTCTAAACATCGCAGAGCTAGACAAGACAAGCATTTAAGGTTAAAAAGTATATAAATTGTAAATTTCTTAGAAAATGACCAATCTTTTTGCTAGATAAGAGCCTTATTCCTCAGCTGGGATCATTTAGATACATGAACATAATGTATGACAAGGGGGTGAGTACATTATCTGCAATTTTTTGTTCTGGAAGAGGAAAAATGCACACAAACAGAAGCTCAAAATAACCCATAGCAGAAGTCAAGTGTAAAGAGTTCAGAGTCTTGTGCACACTTGTGCTGATTAGTCCAATAAAACTATGAATAGAAGTAGTTTTCAGCTGCTGTCAGGTTTGTGATGTGATGTCATCAAAATCACAGCCAGATTTTAGGGATTGAACACATCTGAATTTAACCCTTTAACTGTCACTCCCTTTTTTGAACATAGACGTGAAAATGCACTATCCAAACTTACATTTTTATAACTCATAAATGAAAACATTTTGTAATATGATTTTGAGGTACATTTTCCATGGTAATGCAATGTCTGATTTTAAAATGGTTTTCAAAAGATCAATTTTGAGATTTTAAGTTTTCTACTGATATATAATTTAAAGTGTGATAGGGGGAAAAAAAGGCAACGAAGAAAGTCGTTTTGTGACAAAGGTCAGTACTCCTGTTATGAAGTAGATTTTTTTAGGTGCACTCTTGTCATGAATTAATCTATTACTTTTCCTACATAATTTGTAACACAAAATAGTGGTCAAATATCTATTTAGGAGTCTTAGACCTTTCCAACGATATATACAGGTGCTGGTCATATAATTAGAATATCATCAAAAAGTTGATTTATTTCACTAATTCCATTTAAAAAGTGAAACTTGTATATTATATTCATTCACTACACGCAGACTGATATATTTCAAATGTTTATTTCTTTTCATTTTGATGATTATAACTGACAACTAATGAAAACCCCAAATTCAGTATCTCAGAAAATTAGAATATTGTGAAAAGGTTCAATATTGAAGACACCTGGTGCCACACTCTAATCAGCTAATTAACTCAAAACACCTGCTGTAGGGTAAGGACCAATCAGACAATGGTTCATTAGATTTAACTAAATCAGTGGTTTATTCAACTAACAAAGAAGCAGACTTCCCCTCACCCAACCCAACAGTGGGTGACAAAGTCTCAACCAGGACGCTTCTAGCAACCACTGATAATGTCAGTTTACGATGTAAAACTATGCAGGAGAATCTGCAACTATGCAGGCAGACTGTCTTTCTTCACTCACTTCCCCCCATAGGAAAGACACAATGCTCATAGAAATGGACTCTTCCCTATTTCATTCACAGACAGACCTTTCTGTGGACGAAGACACATAGCTCATATATCAGTGTGTGTATATTACGACTGTCCATGTCCTTTGTATTCCTTACTTTAAATTTCTTACTTTATAACCATTTTATGCTTGTGTCTTGATAGAATGCTAATGTAACCACATACAGTATATGCCAAGTTTGGTCTCTTTTGACTCGTATGTAGATTTTCTGAAAGATGTTGTGTATTAGATCCTGATATCGGTGCAACATATTAACGTTCGAATAATCTTTAGTATTTCTGGCCTGAACCCCTATTGATTTAAATATGCAAACTGACATTTTTCTGAAACAAAGGGCCATAAAACGAAGACCCAGTTTCAAACCTCCCACTGAGAAAGCCAGCCTTCTCATTGGTCGGAACTACTTGGGAAGGTGTGACTCTGTCCAGACTTTAAAGGGCTCACACCCCATTCCGGCCCTCTCTTCTCTTCTCCTCTTCTTCTGAAAGATCTTCAGATAGTTATCGTGGAGGTCCTCCACGGAAAGGCCGTGGGGCAAACCCCGTGGCCCAGCCACATGCGGTTTCCCCCCAACATGAGGCCGGACTCTCTCTTTCTATCCTGGCATCTACACCTCAGCCCCTTTGTGACCATCCGATCAGCCGAGCAATGGAACAACGAAGGCTCCATCTCCATTAAATCATCAGGACTACCTTTGAGCTGGCATCTGGACCCTTTGCGTAAGCACCACACAAAAGGAAACCATTATGCAAGTAACCATTTAACTATTAGATGCAATAAGAAAGCTGTGCCCCTTGTAGGTCAAGGAGATTCAGGTTTTTCTGATGATTTGGTTGTGCTGATGTAAAAGATTGCCAGTCTACTCTCTCTCTCCTCCTCACTCACTCTCTCTCTCCCTCTCTCTTGCTTTGTTTTATGTGTTATCTGTTTAGTGTTCGTTATTTGCTAGCTAGTGTTTATTTTCCCCTTTTACGTATTCAATAAACCCGCATTTTGTATTCACAAATGAATTTCTTGCTGTGTTCCTTGCTCACAAACATCACGTCACTTAAACTGCTTTGATTTCGTTACAAAACTGATCCAGTCCTGTAACTTAGCCAATTACAGTGGGAAAGATTAATTTTCAAGGCTAGGAAGTTGATTTTTCTTAGAATTAGAATAAAAGCGGCTAATGCTCACTGGACGAGGGCATTAGTTCGGTTTATTTTTGACTCGGCTGTTTCAGAGAAGTGTATAAAGTATGTGTAATTAATAACCATTAGTTATACATAGTTTATTGTGCTTAAATTAATAACTTTTGCTACACTGCAAAGGCCTTTAAATGGTCTCTCAGTCTAGTTCTGTAGGCTACACAATCATGGGGAAGACTGCTGACTTGACAGTTGTCCAAAAGACGACCATTGACACCTTGCACAAGGAAGGCAAGACACAAAAGGTCATCGCAAAAGAGGCTGGCTGTTCACAGAGCTCTGTGTCCAAGCACATTAATAGAGAGGCGAAGGGAAGGAAAAGATGTGGTAGAAAAAAGTGTATAAGCAATAAGGATAACCGCACCCTGGAGAGGATTGTGAAACAAAACCCATTCAAAAATGTGGGGGAGATTCACAAAGAGTGGACTGCAGCTGGAGTCAGTGCTTCAAGAACCACTACGCACAGACGTATGCAAGACATGGGTTTCAGCTGTCGCATTCCTTGTGTCAAGTCACTCTTGAACAACAGACAGCGTCAGAAGCGTCTCACCTGGGCTAAAGACAAAAAGGACTGGACTGTTGCTGAGTGGTCCAAAGTTATGTTCTCTGATGAAAGTAAATTTTGCATGTCCTTTGGAAATCAGGGTCCCAGAGTCTGGAGGAAGAGAGGAGAGGCACAGAATCCACGTTGCTTGAGGTCCAGTGTAAGGTTTCCACAGTCAGTGATGGTTTGGGGTGCCATATCATCTGCTGGTGTTGGTCCACTGTGTTTTCTGAGGTCCAAGGTCAACGCAGCCGTATACCAGGAAGTTTTAGAGCACTTCATGCTTCCTGCTGCTGACCAACTTTATGGAGATGCAGATTTCATTTTCCAACAGGACTTGGCACCTGCACACAGTGCCAAAGCTACCAGTACCTGGTTTAAGGACCATGGTATCCCTGTTCTTAATTGGCCAGTAAACTCGCCTGACCTTAACCCCATAGAAAATCTATGGGGTATTGTGAAGAGGAAGATTTGACCCAACAATGCAGAAGAGCTGAAGGCCACTATCAGAGCAACCTGGGGCCAGTTGCATAAACTTAGCCTCTATGTTAAGACAGTGTCTTAAGTACTAGTTTGACTATCAGTTAACCAAAGGGTAATCAGTCCTATTTTTTGGATTCAAATTAGACTAATCTACATTTTTCTGTAACCGAATTAAAAAAATTATGAAAGTCTTAAAGAAAAAAATAGCTGACTAACTTTTTAAGACTAGTCTAAACCTTTTATGCAACCGGCCCCTGGGCTCTCATAACACCTGAGCAGTGCCACAGACTGATCGACTCCATGCCACGCCGCATTGCTGCATTGCAAAAGGTGCTGTACATGCTCATACTTTTCATGTTCATACTTTTCAGTTGGCCAAGATTTCTAAAAATCCTTTCTTTGTATTGGTCTTAAGTAATATTCTAATTTTCTGAGATACTGAATTTGGGATTTTCATTAGCTGTCAGTTATAATCATCAAAATTAAAAGAAATAAACATTTGAAATATATGAGTCTGTGTGTAATGAATGAATATAATATACAAGTTTCACTTTTTGAATGGAATTAGTGAAATAAATCAACTGTTTGATGATATTCTAATTATATGACCAGCACCTGTAGTTTGTCATGTTTAGATTATGATCTATGCGTAATAACTGTGACGGGACGGTGACAGACAGTTAAAGGGTAATGGTGTTAAAATCTATTTTATCTCTAAAGACATTTTTCATGTAGATTTGTCATTGCATTCGTTATAAGATCAACATAATCCCTCTGAATTTCTGTTTGTCACAATGTCCTTATTTAGTCTGAGTCTGGATCTGAAGCTAGATCGAGCAAGATTGGGAAACCAAACATGCTGCATTCTGCATTTTATTGATGCTGTGATTGAGACGAATAGCATAGAACAATTACAAACCATTACTATTTTGCCAATAAATGCTACAAACCATTTATCTGTGTACAGTAGATCTTATACTTAATGCATTTAACATCTCCTAACAGCCATTTGTGTTTGTTCAAAATCAGTAAAATACAAAAAGTATAGTGCCTAAACGTCTGTTTTTCTCCTCTAATGTTTACATCTGTTTATCTTTGGGAAATCAATGTGGAAGTCTATTAGCTTTATTCCGTCACAGCGTTTGTATGAACTTTGGAGTCAGGAATGAATTTTAAAAAGTACCCAAACATGAGTTAGGTTTGCTATACATGCCCTGGTCAGAAATCTGAAAACTGATTAATCTGAGAGGAGTGTGCTAAAGCATCATGGGTGACAATAAGCTCCGTCTTTTGCTGCTTTTGAGCACCGTTGCCTTGTCCAGTAAGTATCTCTAGTCAAGTCATATTTATTTTTTTTTAGCTCTTTATACAGTTCAGATACGTTTCAAAGCAGCTTCATAGAAATAAACAGGACAATAACAGTGTTAATACTGTAAATTCAACTCAGCAGTGACAATAGTGTCATTATTCAGCTCAATTCAGTCTGAATGTTGCAAAGTTAATCAAATTAATGTTTTGTTTCATAATTTTCATTTTCAAATATTTGCACTACATAAAGTGCTTTTCTTACTCAGCATTTTTGTCTTGTTTTCCACTGCAAATATCTAAACATTTTTAATTCAAGATACATTTACATAAGGAGTCTCATTTTTTGAAAAATGTATCAAAATGAAGTAGAAACAAGTAGAGCACTAAATGTAAATAATGATAATAAAAAACAAGTAAAGACGATTATTTGCAAACATTTTTTAAGCTGTATCTGACATGGAATGTGCAGTGTATCATTTATGCTTGTTTAAATAACTTTGGAAGGTGTTTTTTTCCCCCACCCCATTGGTGGGTATATTATTTGTTTCTGAATGCCATTGCAAAGAACTTGAACTACAGAAATTTAGCCCTGACTACTAATAACGTGCATTTATTTTGTATTATAGAAGCGCAAGATGAAGGACCACCATGCTTACGTATGTCTCTTGCAATTATTCTGTAGAATCTACATGCAAACCTACAGCTAAAATGATCTAAACTAAACTAAACTAAACTTAACAAGTTGCACTCTTCTTCTATAGTGGCTAAAAGATACAAGCCCTTCAACAAGTACGAATACTTCTATAAGACAGAGTCCTTGAACACTTTGAACGAGGCAGTTAATGGCCCCGAGGCCAGCTGTAAGGTACTATACGAGTTCATTGCCCTACATCACACACTAAACTTACTACCGTTTTGTCAGTAATGCAGTGTGAATCTCGTATTAGGTTGAGATTGCTGTTCCTGGCACATGCAGCTACATCTTGCGGACCACAGACTGCAAGCTGAGAGAAGCGACTGGCATCGATGCAGCTAGAAACCCAGTATTTGGAACAGCTGCTGGCACAGATGACTTCAAAACCACCATGGAGAAGTAAAAGCCTGGTCACACTATAACAATACTAGCATCCACATCAGCGCACAAAAACATTACGTTTAATATAAGCATGCACTGAAGTTTTGTAGTCTGCTGCTTTCAATGCACAAACTCTTCAAGTCTGATTCCAGTCTTTATATTGTTCATCTATTGTTTTTATATTTATATAGTTTTTTTAATTTTTTGGAACTGATTCTGTTGTTCTGCTAATTTATGCTGTCTAAATCACTGAAAAAACATGTGGAAGCTGCTTATTCATATAGAAAATACTTATATAACAAGAAAGGGTGCAACATTTTGACAAACTAAAGTTAATAGGTGGTAAAGATATGTACAAGCAGTATTAATTAAGATATTAGCATAATATTTCACCTACCTGACTGGAAATTAATAGAACGAATGAATGTTGTCAAGATTCCTGCCCTGGAAATTCTGGTTCAGTCTGGCCAACCACAAATGCATTCTTCTCCTTGATTTGTTATAACTTGTTGCAGTTTATAGTAATGCAAATGTTTTTTTCCCAGTCTGACCGATTAGTACAGCACAAAACATGACGACAACTGATAATGTTCAGCAGCAATAATCAGCCAAAAATGCAAGCTTCGTTCGGTTCGGTGGCATTGGTTACATTCAGTGCTGCCAATATGGCCGATTGATGGCGTGCCATAAAAACACTCTATAAATTGGGTGAAAGTGTTAACCTAATCTGTGACTACATGATTTGAATGCTTACACCATGTCCTAACTACACATGCCTCAATGTTAGTTTTTGTCCTAACTAGCCACGATGGCGACACGCGAAATTTCTATTTTAGAAATTGTTTCTATTTCCACGACGCCGTGGCTGGGACAACGGCATTCAAACTAATGACAGTGATAATCTCAGGTACTGATTATGTGCTTTATTCAAAGTTTTATATGTCTAATGTGAGTTTGAATATCATTTTGTGTGACCTTTATAGTCATACTGAAAGCAACAACAGATAGTTTACCTTTGATCTGGAAAATAAATTAAAGCAAAGATGTACGTTCAAACTGTGAACTCAATGCAAACCAACAAGTGTATTCCATAACTAAGACGTATTAGTCACTCAGTATGTACAGTGGGGAAAATAAGTATTTGACACATTAGCGTTTTTATCAGTAAGGGGATTTCTAAGTGGGCTATTGACACAAAATTTCCACCAGATGTAGCCATCAAGCCAAATATTGAATTCATACAAAGAAATCAGAACATTTAAGTATACAAGTTGAGTCATAATAAATAAAGTGAAATGACACAGGGAATAAGTATTGAACACATGAAGATAACAAGGTGCAAAATGGCATAGAAAGCCAGGAGATCACCTGAAATCTGTCAGTATTGAGAGAGAAACCCTGCCCCCTATCAATACTAATTGATATCAGCTGCTTTAGTCCTAATTGATGGCCTATAAAGGCTTCTCATTACCCAGGAGGCACACAGGAAAGACTTCATGATGGGTAAAAGCAAAGAACTCTCTCAAGATCTTATCGTTGAAAAGCATTTTGATGGGAATGGCTATAGGCGCATTTCTAGAATGCTGAAATGTTCCTGTGAGCACTGTGGGGGCCATTATCCGGAAACGGAAAGAGCATCAGTTCACCATAAACCGGCCACGATCAGGTGCTCCACGTAAAATCCCTGTCCGAGGAGTCCAAAGAATAATCAGGAGAGTTCTCCAAGAGCCAAGAACCACTCGGGCAGAACCTTGCATCAGCAGGTACTGTTGTTTCAAAGAAAACTATAAGCAATGCACTGAACCGCCATGGGGTACTGGCAGACTTCATATTATTGAAGGCAGGATGAATGGAGAAATGTACTGGGACATACTGGATAAAAATCTGCTGCCATCTACCAGAAAGCTGAAAATGAAAAGAGGGTGGACATTTCAGCAAGACAATGATCTCAAACACAAGGCCAAGGAAACAATGAAGTGGTTTCAAAGAAAGAAAATCAAGTTGCTTGAATGGCCCAGTCAATCACCTGACCTAAATCCCATAGAAAATCTATGGAGAGAACTGAAGATCAAAGTTCATAAAAGAGGCCCAAGGAACCTTCAAGATTTAAAGACCGTTTGTGTGGAAGAATGGGCCAGAATCACTCCTGAGCAATGCAGACGACTGGTCTCTCCATACAAGAGGCGTCTAGAAGCTGTAATCACCAACAAAGGCTTTTCTACAAAGTATTAAATAAAGTGTGTTCAATACTTATTCCCTGTGTCATTTCACTTTATTTATTATGACTCAACTTGTATACTTAAATGTTCTGATTTCTTTGTATGAATTTAATATTTGGCTTGATGGCTACATCTGGTGGAAATTTTGTGTCAATAGCCTACTTAGAAATCCCCTTACTGATAAAAATGCTGATGTGTCAAATACTTATTTTCCCTGCTGTACATTTAATAATATTAGAAGTTTTAAATATTTATGAATTTGATTATAAACATATCCATTTTGTTGCGAGTGCAGTGCGTTCACAGGGAGAGCCCGCCCACACGCGCTTCTGATTGGCTGTGATATTTGATTGATTCTGTTGCATCACGTGGTCACATCGCGTCTGGTGTGGACACCCAAATTGTTTGTCACTGGAATCTTGTAGCGTCGCGTGTAGTTAGGAGACGGTGTTACATCCTTTTACACTTCCTTAGTATTCATTTGATTATTATCATCATCTATTTTTGAATAGTAGTCTGGAGAGGCGCTTAAAACTTTCCACAGTGGACAACAGAATAAGCCAATATAAGCAAAATAATGAGTTTTAGTACTTTTTAATTAATTTGTATATACTTTAGACACCTAAAAATCCACTTTTGTGCATCAGATGTATGTTTTAGTTGCAAAATTTGGTCCCACTTTATATTAAGTGGCCTTAACTACTATGTACTTACATTGAAATTAATCATTTGATACAGTGCACTTATTGTGTACATACATGTATTTACATTGTACTTAGATTTTATACTTTAATACCTGCATGTAATTACATCTGTAATTACATTTATAATTACACTGTTGAACCATACCTTACACCTATCCCACCCTTAAACCTACCCTTACCACCAAACCTCTCCCTAACCTTACCCATATCCTACCTCAATAGCAGCAAAAGTGTTTTGCAAAACAACATGACCACATTAAGTACATTGTACTTATTTTTGATGTAAGAACATAGTATTTAAGGCCATTTAATATATGCAACCATTTCTCTTAACCGATTCATTAAACAAGCTGCCCGAACGAACCTGTTCACCAAAATGAAGCAGACTTCCCAAGACTGTTAACAAGCAACCAAGTGGCGATTTAGAGAACTGAAAAGGGTATTAAAAAGGAGTCAATTCCCTTTAATGGAATTGATTCCAACCTTTGGAAGCGATTCTTGATACCCAAGGCCTCAAAAAAGGATTCCCAAATTCATTAGATTAGAACTGTTAAAACTGTATAGTTATCGTCCTTGGTGTGAACGAACCTTAAAGAGATAGTTCACTCAAACTGTGTCATTAATTACTCACCCTCATGTCGTTCTGAACCCGTAAGACCTTCGTTCATCGAGCACAAATTAAGATATTTTTTGATGAAGTCTGCAAGCTCTCTGACTCTCCATAGACAGCAAGGGTCCTTCCATATTCAAGATCCAGAAAGGTACCACATTTTTTGTGCACAAAAAGTATTCTCGTAGCTTCATAAAATTATGGTTGAACCACTAATGTAACATGGACTCCTTTGTCAATGTTCTTGGTACCTTTCTGGGTCTTGAACGTGGAAAGACCCTTGCTGTCTATGGAGAGTCAGAAAGCTCTCAGATTTCAAGCAAAATATATTAATTTGTGTTCCGAAGATGAACAAAGGTTTGGAACGGCATCCCTTTAAGTTTTGCCTTCACTGTCACGTGTAAAATGTGTCCAAACAAGCGATTATGAATCTGCAAGAATGACATATAGCAGGTGCTTGTTGTGGTATCAGATGGTCACATTCAACAAACTCGTCTCTCGTTGTTCAGACATCCTCTGAAGTTCACCATTGACAGAGAAGACATAAAGCTTTTCCCCGAGGAGGATGAGCTTATAAACATCCTCAACATCAAGAGGGGAATCATCTCTGCTCTTGCTGTCCCTGTTCTTGAGGAGGATGGGAACAAAGAGATGGTCCGTTGATAAACTTCACTCTTGAATGAAAAAGATGCTCATGCCAAATCCACCTCTGACACTGAGACTGTTTCCGTTCCAGCCCACCATCTATGGTCTGTGTAAGACTGACTACATTGTGAAAACCAGCGAAGACGTCACCCTCAACAGAGACCTGTCCAAATGTGACAAATTCAAACCAATCAAGGACCACACCAGTCCTTTGGCCCTCCTCACTGGCATGGTGATTTCTGAGACCTAGGTTTAAGGGTTAGTTCACCCAAAAATTCTGTCATTAATTACTCACCCTCATGTTGGTCCAAACCTGTAAGACATTTGTTTATCTTCAGAACACAAATTAAAATATAGGCATTATTTACATTCCGAGGAGAGCGCACGCATACATCATGATACTCTCCAATATGGAGGTAGGGTGACGCAAAAGAAAAGAATTGTTGAATAAAGTTGTTATTTTGTTTTGTTTTTCGCACAAAAAGTATTCTCATAGCTTTTTAAATTACAGTTGAACCACATGGACTATTTTGTCAATGTTCTTGGTACCTTTCTGGACCTTAAGCGTGGTAGGACCCTTGCTGTCTAAGGAGGGTCAGAAAGCTCTTGGATTTCATCAAAAGTATCTTAATTTGTTTTCCAAAGATGTACAAAGGTCCTGCATTTTTGGAACGACATGAGGGTGAGGAATTAATGACAGAATTTTCATTTTTGGGTAAACTATCCCTTTCAGTTTTGTGTAAAATCCCAGTGAAGATGAGTGGAGTGAAAACACCAATGTTTTTCTTTCTCTTTTCCAAAGCACCATCCTCTTGCTCAGCTGATCAGGAGCAACCAGACCTGCAAGCACAAATTTGACAAAGAGCAGCACCATATGACATCTGGAAGTTGCACTGATAAACACGTTCTTGTGCCTTTCTCATACAAGTAAGTGAAGTAAATAGCTTTCCTTTATGGGTTTGATTTCCAGGGAATGCGTGAACTGATAACATGCACATGCAGAATGCAATGGTAGATGCTTTAGATAAAAGCATCTGCCAAATGCATAAATGTTAATTAGCTTGTTTGTCACTATGGCTATGAACAGAGGAAGATATGGAGTGACAAATACTGGTAAACAGGCCTTGAATCTTTTAGGAGTCGCTGAGTACAAAGACAGAGTCTTTGACCACAGTAAGAGAACCTTTTTTGTTTTGAATGTTCGTAACTTGCTTGCAATGTCAAACAAAATGCAAAATGTACTGTTATTCCTCCAGATGTGGCCAACATGAAACCCCTCCATCTTGACCGCAGTGTTGACATGAGTCCCATCCAGGATAAAGATGCTGCTCTTGCTGTTCTGAGAGAACTTTCTGGCCTTTCCAAGACCAATGATGGACACAAAAGAGCCCACTTGGCCCACAAGCTTGTAGCTGTAATCCGAAAGATGGAAGCTGAAACCTTGACTGCCGCTGTTCCCGAGGCCCTGGAGATCTCTCGGTCTTTGACATACCAAGCTTTGCTGCAATGCGGCACCCCAGAATGCAGCAGTGCAATCATGCAGATTTTCAGGACCTTTGACAGGTCCTCAGTTGAGATCGACGCTGCTGTATATGGCATGGGAATAATATCCCAGTCCTCCCGAGTCCTTGTGAAGGAAATGTTGGCGATGACAAAGTTCAAGCCAAGCAAACCTATCTACTATGCTCTCAGCAATGCTGTGAGAAGGTAAGGGACAAGTCTATAGATTAAGGTAAATCAACTAGCATAGGAGTTAAAATTTACCAGTTGGAAGTTTTCCTGTAGCTCAAATAGTAGAGGATGGTTCCAAGGTCTTGTGTTCAATTCCCAGGCTCTATGAGGCCGTTGGAGTCACCAGTGAGATTCAAGCAGTGGCTGATTATGCCCTTGAACAAGTCGGAGATTGCACAGGTGACCAGGAACACATCTTTCTTTCTCTGAGGGTACGTTTACACAATTTCCTACATGCTGATAATTAAACTTCAGACAAAATACAGCTAAGCGTCATCTACCCTAAACATCAGGTCATTGGCAATATGGTGGTTGCACTAGGAGCTGCACGCCCTGCTTTGCATTCTGCTATTATTCAATGCATCAACCAGCCATCCGCCTTCCCTTCAGTTCAGCAGGCTGCCATCCAGGTCTACAGACAGGTTACTGTACCTGAGGAGGTGAGCTGTTATATACTGTATGACCACAGCTCTTGGTTAGCCTGAGGTTGGTCTAAAGATCATTTTATGCCTCTTGTAGGGTCGTGAGGTGCTCATGCATGCTGTTCTGGATAGAAATGCATCCGTACAGAAGCGCGTTGCCACCTACTTAATCTTGATGAAGAACCCTACGCATGCTAAACTTTCTCAGTTGGCAGCAGCCGTCCATGTTGAGGAAAATCACCAGGCTAAGAGCTTCATCATCTCTCATATCACCAACATCTTGAGCTCCACATCGCCAGAGACTTTGGAGTAAGCATGGACAAGAACGTAAATAACTCAACAATTAAATTTTCGGGAGAAAATATAACTATATAGCTATTTTTACTCCGTAGCTTGAGGCAGAAAGTTCAAGAGGCCTTTCAAGGCAATGAAATCGGAATGACCATGGAACCCACCAAACTCTCTCAATACTACAGGCTTGGATCTTTAGAGGGAAATGTGATCTTTGAATCTCCCAATGAACTGCCAAGGGAGGTCATGCTGGAGATGACCTTGAATGCTTTTGGACTTGATATGGACTTCATTGAGGTACAATCAAAGTCCAGTGTTTACTTAATGTGTCGGATATGAATGTAATGTCTAATGTTCTTGCTTTCAGATTGGCATAGAAGGCAAGGGCTTTGAGCCCATTGTGGAAGCCCTCTTTGGTGACGAAGGTTTCTTTCCGGACACTGTCATGAAGACCGCATTATATGCTGCCGACAGCATGCCCGCCCATCTCAGTGAGGTCTTGGACAATGTGCTGCCAATCATGACAAATGATAGGAAGAAGAGACAGGTAGTGAAATTAGCAAATGGATATATTTGTCCATAACAGGATTTCAATCTCAATCTTCTGTGTGCTGCAGGTTATTCAAAACATAGTCAAAGAAATCATTCACAATTACAACAAGCTTGTTGAGAACTTAAAGGCACAGGATACACCTGAAGTGATGATGTACCTCAAGCTCCTGGGTGCTGAACTTGGCTATCTTGACGCAAAAGATGGCAAGATGATTCACGATCTCCTTAAGATGATCCCCATTGATGTGAGTACAGCTTTACCAAAAAAAAAAAAATGTATGGTAAATGTATGCATGCATTTACTTAACAGTCTGAAGTCTGAATTATATTTTTGAAACAGTTTGCTAAAAGACTTGTCTTGAGTGTCGACAATGAGGTTTTCCTTCACTACATTTTCATGGATAATGAGTTCTATCTGCCCACCGGTGCTGGCTTTCCATTGAGAGTTGCTCTCTCTGGTACCTTTACACCTGGAATCAAAGGAGGATTGAGTTTCAATCCAGGCATGGTCAGTCCAACACATTTTAGTCATCAGTATTAATTTTTCATTTCTGCTGTTAAACTAAAATAAATTAACATGACAACACCACAGAAGGAATTTGCATTCATGCTGTCTGCTGGCATTGAGATTGTGACTGAGATTGGGACTCACTTCCCAGACTATGTTCTCTCTGGTTTGAGGATGCACACTAACGTCTATCATGAGAGCGGCCTCAGAGCAAAGCTCTCGATGACCAACAACCAGCTGAAGCTTTCCATTCCAGCTCCTCATGAGCCAACTGAACTCATCAATGTGACGTAAGATATCTTGACTTGAAATGCAGAAAAACATTAAACAATTTAACAAAAATGTAAATTGTTTTTGTTCCTCATATATAGCAGTACTCTGGTGTCTGTTGTTGGTGCCAAGAATTTGCCCATTCATGCCAATGGCAAGTATATTCATGCGGCAACATGTGTTCCTATTTTCCTTGGATGGAAACACTGTACAGTCCTTGACTATCCTGATGATGCTGCCTCTTTTTTTCCTCTCAACAGTGATACCAAGTAATTTCAAACCATCTGTATACTGATTTTTAAATCGTATTATTCCCAGGACAATATTTTTCATCCACACTGCATCTGTGTTTAGATTTACTGTCACACTCTACCCATCGGTAGAGGTCACAGAGTATACTGCTACTGTCAACTATGCCTATGAGGATGAGGCAGACAAAGTCACATTTAGCGTAAAGGCTGAAGGTACAAGACAGCTTAACAAAATAATTCTGCTGGGAAAAGAAAATCTGCCTTTAAAATAAGTCAGTTTTCATTTGATTACTAACAGGAACACCCTTTGAGGTCACAAGTACAGTGATGTTAAACAGAAAGAAGCACATTGCATCATCAGAGTTGCTCATTGCCCCTCTTCACCTTTATTCTAAAGTTTCTGCAAAACTAAAGCATGATGATAAGTGGACACTGGAACTTGAGAGTGATCTAAAACTCCCAGAGACGACTTCTGTTCAAACACTCATCCTGAAATGTGGTACGTATCCAAACAATACTTCTGTAGTATCATTTAAGCAAAATATTGAGTCTATCAAATATCTCTTCAATTTCAGAGAATGAGAAGATTGAGGCTGAATTTAAGTCTTAATGTCAATTCTGAGATTCAAAGAATCATTCCCAACATCACTGCTATTGAAACCATCCATGATATTCTGGCAAAGTCAGTTGTGGTAAGAAAATAAACATATCGCATTTAATTTTTTTTATTAGCTTTGATAAAGGAGATATTTTTAAATAAAAAAAATAATAAATGTACATTGATATTCCAATGAGCAGATTCTGGGACTTCCAGCCATGCCTGCTTTTCCTGAAAGACTGTTCCTGAATGTGTGAGTCAGTGTCCCCAGTATGGTGAACTTTCTGTACATAATGCACAATTGTTAACTGTAGTTCAAATTTACATGACATGTTTTTAAACAGAGAGGTTGCTGCTAAATATCTCTTTGGCCATCCATACTATACCATCACATTTCCCTTGCCCTTGGGTGGAAAATCCACTAGAGATTTAAACTTTCCGACCACCCTCTATACGCCAAACCTGATTGTACCTCATCTCGATCTGGGATTTGAAGCTACAAGCATTAATGTCCCAGAGTTCTCCATTCCTGTGGACGTGTCACTGTTTGTGCCAACTCTTGAAATGGCAGAAATGTCTGGAAAACTAAGCAGCAACTTCTACAACTTAGAAGCAGCTGTGTCTGCTGCCAGATATCCTGCTGCAGACCTACACTATTTCACTAAGGTTGCAGTTACTGGAACAAGTCCCATTGACCTCTTATCATTAAAGGTTGAAGGTAAAAAAAGATTCATTGTATGTACTTTATTTGAATTATTGCTTATTGATTGATTCATTTTCATTTACTGCACAGGGTCTGCTCTAGTTGAGCCCACAACTAGAAATTCTCTCATGGCAAATGTAAAAACAGTAATTCGCCATAAGATTATTGATGCCACCATCAGCATTGAGGAAGAAGTGAAGCTTGCCGACAAACTCAGTTTGAAATCCAAAAGCAAGCTTGATGTGACTACCCACATCGGAGTGCAAATTTCGCTGGAGCATAATGGAACCTATGAAGTTGATGACGAGGAGATCTCTGGAGATGGAAACCTGGAAGGATCCTTCCAGGCTGGTTCAGTCAGTGGTTCAGGAACACTTACACAATCCGTCTCTCTACTCCCATCAAGACAAGAGGCAAAGTTTGATTCTTCATTGAAGGTAGTCTCAACAATACTAAAGGTTCGAAATTCCTTTGCTTTAGCCATTGCCAACGGAGAACTCACAATTCTGTCCAACACTGGAGCATTTGATGACCATCTAACAAACATTGCTAATATCACTTTCAAAGAATTCCAACTTGCACTTAATTCTCAAACAAAAGCAGAGGGCTTTGGCCTGAAGATCCAAAACATGGCTGAGACCAGAGCTGGCATCAAAGCAGTCAGTGTTAAGATTGAGACCTCTACTGACATCTCCGAAGAACGTATGCACTCCCTGCTTACAGGAGTATTGGACATTAACGGTCTAGCTATTCACAGTGATGCCTCCGCTAAGCTCATGGGACACACAGCTGTCCACAAAGCCAATATGAATCTCAATAAAGATGGCCTGAGTACCAGTGGCACAACCTCAATGCAAAGCGCCTTTACTATGGAGGAGCTTAGGCACAACTTTGAGATCAACTACAAAAATCTAAGTGGCACTGTTCAGTGCAAAACAACTGGAAATATCATGGGGACAAGAATTAACCACAACACCGAACTGGAGATTGCTAAACTTTCTGGTAGAATCAAGAATCATGTACATTTCAACTCCGCTGCATTTAATGTTGAAACCAACACTTATGGTACAACTACTCCATTCAGTTTCAATTTCAATGCCTCTGCTAATGGCAAAAAAGACATATACCTGTATAGACACACTAAATGTCAGTTTAATGCAAAAGTCCTAATGAAAGTAGAACCACAATCCATTACTCACTCTCATGAATTTAAGAGCTCAACTCTCGTTAAAGTAAACAGAGTCCACATTAAATCAAAATTCGAAAGCAAGTCTGACACTCTGCTCATCCCATCTGAACAAAAGACTAAAGTGATTGTCAAGGCTAAAGTGAACAACCATGCCATCAATCAGGAAATCAGCGGCTTCAATACTCCAACACAGCTTGGGCTGGAAGGGTCTGGAACAGTGCACACCAATATGTTCAACACTGCCAATACTGCTTACCAGGACTTTGCGGTCTCTGGCTTCCTAAAGTATGATAAAAGCAGTACAAGACATTCGTTTAGCTTGCCTTTCGTTGATGGTTTGCTTCTACTTCCTGACAGCATCAGAATGACACTTATAAGCATGGGCGACACCCTGAGGAATTACATTAGCAGAGAAGGTATCGCTTCCAAAATTCAAAACTTATCTCAGATTGTTAGTGAATTTGTCACTAACCTGAACTTTGAGAGGAGAGCTGAGCAGCTGAAACATGCCTTGATAGCTCGATCCCAGGAGTATGCATTAAAGCTGGAAGGTCTGGTGGCCTCTCGGATTGGTGCATTTGTGAAACTAGTGAATTTTACAGGCAACAGTTTCGCTGAGGTGCTGGATCATTTGAAGGAACTGCATGTAGTTGAAATGCTACCAAAGGACATTAGTACTTTGATACTTTCCATCATTGAGGATGTTAAAATATTTATCAGCTCGATCAACACCCAAAGTTGCACAAAGTTGAAGGAAATCTTCCGTCCTGCCACTGCTGAGAACAAGCTTGTCAGTCAGATTCCTTCTGTCCCGTCTTTCGGAAAGCTGTATGGTGAGGTCAGATTCAGCAGCCCTGTATACAATGTCAGAACCTCTGCAGAGTTCAAGAACGTCTCAGAGAGACACCCTGTGTTCACGGCTTTTGTTAGCTCTAAAGGAACCTCTCCGAAATATAACAATCTGAATTACAATGTAGATTCCACTACTCAAATATCTATGCCTCATATGAGTCCTGTAATCGTGTCTGAAACTCTCAAGTTAACACACATTTATTTGACTTCAGATCAACAGGCGTCATTGACCCTGAATGGATCTGCCAATGCTAATACTTCATCTTTCTCTCTTGAAACATCATACAAGCACCAGGTGAACATTCCCTCACTGTCTTTGACAGGTGAAGTCACCCTGACTCAGAAGGCTACAGGATTCCACGATAGTGCTGCAATTACCTTGACAATTGAAAATGAAGGGACTGGCAAATATACTCTTAATGACTTCTCAGAGGATGCCACTCATAAGAGTGACCTGCATTTTAACATGGGCCTCAGCACCGCCAGGCTGATTTTTACCGGCCGCACTGATGGTGCACTTTTGCAGATGAAGATGAAGGTGAACGCTGATGCTGTCGCTCTAAGCCACCTTGAATTCAATGCTAGAGTTGAAACAGAGTCGCCGTTTATCAACAACAGCTTGCTGGTCACTTCTGGAAAGGCTTGCTTCAGCAACATGAGTGTGGACATTCAGTTAGCCCATGACACCAAACTTGTTGGACCTGTCAGTGGCATCCTTTCCAATGCTGCAACCATTGCGATTTGTCCTTGTGCGGTTTATATTGACTTTAAGAACAACGGTAATGCCAAAATCAACCTCTATGAGTCTTTGTTAACCACTGTTGATCTCCAGGATGACTACACTGTTACCCTCAACCCTGAAATCAGATCTGTGGCATTTGCATCTTTCAACAGTTACAACTATAGCCATAACTTCACAGCCAACAATAACGAAGCAGCATTGGGTATTTACGTTGTTGTAAATAGCATGGCCAACTTTGAGTTCTTAAATGCTGCAGAAATGTTTGTGCCAGCCATTTTTAAGATAAACAAGCTAAACCTAAATAATAATCCCAGCCTGTGGTATGACTTGTCCACAAATGACCAAATAATTTATCTAAATGCAGACCTTGTCTACCAAAAGAGTGAGGTTCCTTTTTTATTGGGCAACCTGGTCTCTAAGATGTATTTTGAGTCATCTGTTCTCAACCTCAGGGCTAATGCAGGTATTTATCCGAAGGATTACTTAATGCATTTTAGTGCCAAAACTGACTCTGTGTTTCAGAAATTGAATTTCATCCTTGATGGATCCACTAACCTGACCACAAAAAGTGGACTGAAACTGGCCTCCTCATTGTTTTTGGAGAATTTCCACATTGAGGGTAAATATGACAGCACCGTAACTTTGGAAGACAACTTTGAGGCTGTATTGTCTGTGGACACAGTTGCTAAAACAAGCTTCGCCGTAAATGCCACTCATCAACTTTCTGCTGACACCAAGGTCCAGCCAAAGGCAGAATCAAACTTGAAGATAAAGTATGCCTTCGATCAACCTGATTCAAAGGCCGCTGGACATGGAGATGCTCAGAATACCTTGAAGCTGGATGCAACTCTTTCCCATCTCACAGTTGAGTCTGTAAGCCAAATCACCACTGATTCTACATCCCCTGATGGTGTCACAATTAAGGGAATGCTGGATAATGAAGCTAACATCTCTATGAAAGTGAATGGTCTGAAATCCGATCTGAAGACCACTGGAAATGGATGCTTTGGTTTTAGCTATGCCAAGTTGTGGTTTGATGTTAATGACCGGCTGACCTTGGAGGGAAATCTTGAACGTATATATTCTTTGCTAGAAATTGATTCAAACTATACATTGAGTGTTGGTGAAGAACTTGACATTGCGATAAACCACACTGCTCGTGGTAAAACGGACCTTGTTCCCCTGAGTACCCTCATGGCTGCTGTGGATTTGTTCTTGACTCAGCCAAGTTATAGAGATTTTGATGTAAAAGAAACAGGAGGCAGTTTTTTTTCATCAGACAGAAAGTCGTCCAAAATTTTCTCACGTTGGTTTAATTCAAGTGCAGCAATATCAGCAACGAATGTTGGTGAAACATTTGTGTTTGAGTGCTCCTACAATTTTACTTCTCCATCTATGCTTCAAGAGTATCAGGGTGACTTGAGTTTCACCAAAATTGCAGTTCACCACAATTAATATGAATTGTTGTTGAAAAGAGTTTGCCTCACAATCAGAGAAGCAGAGCCAGAATAATATTAAAAGTCATTCTCAAGCACAATGGTGTAAGCATATTAGTCATTCTTATCCTCAGGGTGAAGTTAGTGATAAACGTCCTGAAAATATTGCTTGTTCCAATCAACAATAAATGGATCATGTTACTTCACTTATGTGCAGCTCTTTGTCTACTTCACTGAAAAAATGTACATTAAATATTTGAAAATGTTTTGCATTTTGTGCTGTTCTGTCTTTACAGACGCACACATACTCACACACACAAGGTGCGTTCCATTTGACCGCAAGTGTCTGCAAAGTGGACTTCACAGGGTATTCCGCCATCTTAAGTGAGATTCCAGTTCGAAGGGAGCGAACATGTTCAGTTCAAAGGGCACTGCGAACGGCATAGGGAATAAGGTAACATCGATACATCACTTCACAGGAAGTGGAGAGGGAAAATCACCCAACTGTCATTGCGCACCGGGTCACTAGTTAGAACTAACGATGGAGCACAGCCGTTAAAAGTTTTTTAAAGGCTCTGCAATGGAGCGGTTGCAATTATTGTTATTATACAAATCAGAGCATTTATGAATGGTAGGACGACGAATGTTGTTACGTTTGCATATTTTATGAATAGGTGGAACTAAGTAAAACCGTCAGGAAACAGCTGAGGCTCTATCTTTTTTTTTATTTTACTTTATTTACCACAGGATAGTTAAATATGGGAAAGGCTGCGTGGGAAAGAAAGCACACGAGATGAGACCACTACAATCTGTTAACCGTCTAAAAACATATACAATTTGATTATATTTATTAGATAAATTATTGTATATGTATTTTATGTCTTTTAAATTTGAAAATAAATTACAACATTTATTTATATCATAACCTGCATGAGCCTATTTTTCATTTGAGGAAAGCAAATCCTTTCCACGTCAAAATGACTACAACACAAGATGAGGGTTAAATGCGGATGATTAAAACGATCCAAACAGCAATATTTTGACTGTTTAAATTTGTGTTGTAACAATTATTAAACACGTTTTCTTATTCAAGAACAAAATTCTCCTCACCTTAAGGAGCTTAGAACAGAGCGTCCAACGGTTTTTGCAACGGTTATGAGTTTAAATATTTAAATATTTATGACGTAATACAAAATCAGTCTATCAAATGAATAGTCCACTGATCTATAATATATATAGATCAGTGATAGTCTCAGTGCTATAAATACTTCATTTATTGTTATTATTATTATTATTATTATTTAAGATGACCGTATTGTCCAATACATTTTACTCATATTGCACAATAAAGAAAGCGTTTAGCGTAAAATCGTTAACTCCAGATTTCACAATTAAACCATAGGAGGCAGTACAAAGCTTGCTTAGAAAATACAAAAATATAGACGCTGCTTTTATGCTTTTTTAACACGGTCATTGTTTATAAATCATTTATGAAATTGAAAAATTGTTTTAAGCCATACCATGTTATTTTATGTAAGGCTACGCAGAGCTTACGCATTAATAATTTATCCGTGGTTATTTTCCTGTGGTTATCTTTTATCAAGTCCATTCAGATGTAACTTTCTTCTTTATGAAATATCTAATTGAAATCCAAGACATCTAATACACAACGAAAATATGAACAGACTATGTGACGTACCAAATAACGTCAGGTCGTGCGTCATAGTCACGTGGTAACATTTGAAATTAAACCTCGAACTGCACAGCAAAACTGCTGTCAACTAACAGCATTTCGGATATAGCATATTATTCAAGAGAACTGCGACACAACAGGACTATTTTATGACTTTCGGAGGTATAGTCGTGATTTTTACAACTTATAAATATATATCTGGCGCAAATATAATGTTTGATGGTTTGAAAATTATTCGCTAGCAGCTGTAGCTGTAACTTAGAGTATTAATCCATGTTAGCCGCGTTATTTCTAGTGTTTTGAGTACGAACAACCTTCCAAACAAACGATCATGTTATATTGATTAAATCAAGGACGTGGGTTTGATTTTGGCATTGGTGGAGATATAACGGCAGACAAAATTATTGCTAGGGGCCGGGTGGACATGTCACAGCGTCCCTACTAAATTCTGCAGCCTTGAAAATCATAACAATAGTTCATAATGAAGAGGTCAACAGATTAATTAGTTCATCCAAATTTCACAAAAAGCGTATGGACGTAATTCTAATACAAGTCAGACGTCGTAATGAGTTCTGAGGAATACGTCATTTACGTGTTTTGGCAATGAACCACACAGAGACATTTTGCTCAATTAAAAACAAATGTTATTTAATTTTGATAGCTTTCACATAAACAAAAGTCTGTCTCTAGACAAGTACAGGGAAGCAAAATTAGTAAAAATGCATTCTGTGAAAAATTTATTCTGTGTTTCCAGTGAAGGTGGGTGTTTGTTTATTTATTTATTTATTTTTTAAACCATGATAACCACAAAGTAACCATGGTTTTGCTACACTAACCATGGTATTTATAGTAAAACTGTAGTTATACTATCTATATATATATATATATATATATATATATATATATATATATATATATATATATCGTAAACTACATACATGGTTACTTTTCTTAAGGGATTTGTATTTGTGTATTCTTTTTGTTTTTATAACTGTAGGCCTACTTCCTTAATGATTTGATGTTTTATAGCTACTGTTTAATAAAAAAGGAAATCAGAAAAAAGACTCGCCAACCCACTTCGAAAGTCCCCAATCTGAATCAAATAATTTGAGAAATGCGCACCGAATTCCCGATCCAAATCAAATGATTTGCGCTCTGTGCTTCGAAGCTCCGATCTTAATCAAATTATTCGTGACCCACGCTTTTAAGTTCCTATTCGAATGAAATGATTCATGATCCATGCTTTGAAGTTCTGATCTGAATCAAATGATTCAAGATCCCTTAGTTTATTAAATTTAGTAGTAGCTGGACATGTCCCTAGCATCCCTATTATATTCTACACCTTTGGATTAAATCACAGGTAAAATCGCTCAGGATGGCTTTAGGGTTTGAAAAATCAAAGTCCTTGAAGATGGATGAACTGTCGCCTCACATTTGGAGGTAAGAAATGAATTATAAAGCTCATGAATAACACTGTTTTTATTTATAAGACTGGTGTAAACCAAACACAAGGGTATGAATGAAGTTAAAAAATAAGTGTATTGTAAATATGATCTTAATGGTCCAAGTGGACACAGCTGTTGGCTTGTAATGGCAAATATTATCAAATATGTTGGTCTTTTGGCTATTTAATTTGAACTCTCATCTCCTGTTTTGTAATCATTTTGTCTTTCCACTGAAGTGCTCCAAGCATCCCTCTGGAGACTGCAGTCCCTTCCCAGAGGAGTCAGTGTCTGGAGGAGGGTAACGTGCAAATCATGTACTGTAAAGATCTGGTTTATCAGGGAAATGCAGAGTTCAGCTTCGAAGAGCTCAGAGCACAGCGCTACTACAAAGCTTTGAGCGGTATGTCCAGATATTGTGTATGTTTTATAGACCATTTCAGTGGTATGGATTTGGGTCTGTTTGGTTATTTGCCTCAATCAAATGTGTGGAATTAGATTTTTGCTTTAACCCTAAGTAGCAGATAGGTTTAGTCTGGACTAAACCCATGGTCTTGGTCCAAGGTTATTAAAGTTGACTGAAATTGGTTACTTAAAAGAAATTTTAACTGAAATAAAATTTAATATTTTTTTAAAATGTTAAAAATGTTTCACATTTTCATTTATTTTAACTTGATGCACTTAACTAAAACTGAAATGAAAATTAATAAAAATAAATAAACATATTGGAAAACAAATAAAAACACTCAGTAAAATTAAAATTTCAATATATAAAGACAAATTGGGTATTTGATAGTATCATTGAGGCACTGTTATTATTTTATATTATATATTATTTATTTAATTTTAAGTTATTGTAATTTTTGTTTGTCTCTTTTGTTTAATTAGTTATTGCTTTTTAAAATATATTTTTACATGGCTATATAGTTTTTAATCATTGTGAGAAATGAGAAATGTTTTGTTAGCTGAAATAAAACATTTAAAAATAAAATAAAAAAAATTCTTATCTTTTATTATCTTTTTTTTTTAAATATTCATTTAATCTAAATATTTCATAGATTTTATTCTTTTTCTTTCTTTCTCTTTCTTTCTTTCTTACATTATCTTTTTGTTCATTCATTCATTCATTCTTTCTTTTTCTTTGTTATCTTTTTGTTCATTCATTCACTCTTTCTTATGTTATCTTTGTTTCTTTCATTCTTATGTTAATTTTGTTGTTTATTTCCTTTTTTCTTTTTCATTTTCTTTCCATCTTTCACTTTCTTTTTCTTTCATTTGTTCTCTTTATACATTTTTTTTTATTTTTTGTTCTCTTTCTTTCGTTTTTTTCCTTCATTCCTTTCTTTCGTTTTTTTCCGTCATTCCTTTTCTTTTTTCCTGTTGTCACATTTCTTTTCTTGTTTCTTTTTCATTCTCTTTCCATCTTTCACTTTTTTCTTTCATTTTTTCTCTTTGTACATTCTTTTTTTTTGTTTGTTCTCTTTCTTTCGTTCTTTTTTCCTTCATTCCTTTTCTTTTTTCCTTCTTTTGTCACATTTCTTTTGTTCTTTCTTACTTGCATTATCTTTAGTTCATTTATTCTTTCATCTTTCACTCATTATTCTCATTTTTCTTTTATTGTTTCTTTCTTTTACTTTTTCTTGTTCACTCATTCATTCTTATGTTATCTTTCTTTTGTTCTTACGTTATATTCTGTTCTTACGTTATCTTCTGTTCTTTCTTGCTTTCTTTCTAGTCCCTTTTTTCTCTCTCCTTTTTCATTTGTCCCCTTTTGTTTTTTTCATTCTTTTCTTTTCTGCCCAATTAGTTTTTATTTATTTTTATTTCAGTTTTAGTTATATTGGTATATCAAACTAAATGAAATGGAAGTGAGAAATGTTTTGCTAGCTAAAATAAAATGTCAGAATTTATTTACATTTTATTGAACATTTATTTTATTTCAGGTCAGCTTTTTAATGGTTATTTTAATGAATTATACTAATCTTGGATTAGACTGTAAAGCTATTTAATTAGTTTTTCATGACTTTGTGAATGTACAGAAAAGGCCTCACACCTGAACAAACTAAAGCAGGACCTGCAGCTTCAGATTGAGCAGAAACAGCGACTCATTCAGCAGAGAAACGGGCCAGCAGAGAAATGGCATGTATGTTAACCATTATACTCAATATCTGAGGTTTGATGCAGAGATTTCTTTGAAAAGTGTAAATGATGAGAGAACTTACTTTTTTTTGTGAACTCTCCTTTTAAAGGCATTGGATGATTTAAAATGTAAATATTTTTAATTAACTTTCTGACAGCCATTATCAAATATTGTCATAAGGTTTTAACAGTGATTTTATTTGCTTGTCTAGACTGTTCATGAGGAGGACAGTTCTTCCTTCCAGAAATCTGCAGGTTTGTGTGAATCTGCTGTGGTGAAATCAGCTCCGTTCACTGTGTACAGCGAACAGGAGGAAAGTGGTGTGGTTACCAGGTCAGTTCTTCAGTAGGTAGCGCTGGTCTTGGGCTAGTTTGAGGTGTTTGCATTGAAATTTGTAACACTTCTTTTTGCATGTTTTTTTTTTTTCGCCTCGTGTCGTTCAGTAAAAGCTCAGTGAGGCGAGAGGATGACATGAATCAAAGTGAGTTACAGCTTTGTTTAATATGCATTTTCACATGAATAGTGAATTAGTGTAGCCACTAATATTGCATGAAGTGAGTAGTTTTGCCCTTTTAAAGTGATGATTGTGTGCTTTAGGTGGAAGTGACACTAAAGTGCAGAAAACAGACACAGCAAAACCCTTCACTGTTTTTGATGAGAATACACTGACGAATAAAACGTAAGAAACACTCGATTGCTTTTCTTTTGGGAGTTCCTTATTTCTTACATTATCTTTTGTTCATTCCTTTGTTCTCTTTCATTTGTTCATTGCTTTTTTTTCTGTTTCATTTATTCTTTCATTTTCTTTCTTTCCTTCTTTCGTTACGTTATCTTGTTTGTTTGTTCTTTTTTCTTTATTACATTTTCTCTCGCTATCTTTTGTTCTTTCTTTCTTTTCTCTTTCGTTTATTCTTTTTACGTTGTCTTTTGTTCTTTCCTTTTTTGTCTTTCGTTCATTCTTTCTTTTTTCTTTCTTTACATTATCTTTTGTTCATTCTTTCTTTCTTTTTTATTACATTATATTTTGTTCTTTCTTTCACTATCTTTTGTTCTGTTTCATTTCTCTTTCGTTCATTCTTTTTCTTACATTGTCATTAGTTCTTTTTTTATCTTTCGTTCATACTTTCTTTGTTACATTATCTATTTATTTTTTCTCTTTAGTTCATCCTTTCTTTTGTTCATTCCTTTTTTCTCTTTCGTTCTCTTTCTTACTTACGATATCTTGTTTATTCCATTTTTCTCGTTATTCTCTTTCTTTCTTTGTTACATTATCTTTTGTTCGCTTTCTTTCGCTATCTTTTGTTCATTCCTTTTCTCTTTCATTCATTCTTTTTTGTTCGTTGTTTCTTTCTTACGTTATCTTTCGTTTATTCCTTTTCTCTTCCCTTTTTTTTTTTTACTTTCCTCACTTTGTTACATTATCTTTCATTCGTTCTTTTGTTCTTTCTTTTCTCTTTCGTTCATTCTTTTTTTCTTATGTTGTCTTGTGGTGTCTTTTTCTTTCTTACGTTATCTTTTGTTAATTTCTTTTTTCTTTCATTCATTATTTCTTTTGTTCATTCCTTTTTTCTTTTTCGTTCATTCTTTCTTTTGTTTGTTCCTCTTTCTCTTTCGTTCAATCTTTTTCGTTCTTTCCTTTTTTCTTTGTTACGTTATCTTTTGTTCATTTGTTCTTTCTTTTTTGTTTATTACATTATCTTTTGTCCTTTCATTTCTCTTTCGTTCATTCTTTTTCTTTACTTTGTCTTTTGTTTGTTCCTTTTTTCTTTTTTCTAGTTTTTTCATTCTTTCTTTGTCTTACATTATTTTGTTTGTTCCTTTTTGTTTTCTCTTTCTCTTACATTATTTTTTGTTCTTTTTACTTTTTTCTTTCTTTGTTTACATTGTCTTTCTTTTTGTGTCTTGTTATCTTTCTTTCTTTCTTTACGTTATCTTTTTTTTGTTCCCTCTTTTTTATATTTTGTTTTCTTTTTTCGTTTTCTGTTCTTTTTACTTTTTTTTTGTTTTTTTGTTTACATTATCTATCTTTCTTTCTTTCTTTCTTTCTTTCTTTCTTTCTTTCTCCAGTTGTTTTTCCTGTTTGTTTCCTAGTTCTTTATTTAATTCCCTTTAGTTCTTTTTGTTTTTCATTCTTTCTTTTCTGTTATTAGCTGCTCTCGGTCCATGCTTTCTTTAATACTGACTGTTTGTTTATTTATTTTTTTCCTATGAAGATCATCTTCAGCGAATCGTAAATCTCTGAAGCTGCCCACATTGAGTCTGAAAGGGCCGAAGGCAAAAGCAGAGCTCATCACTGACAAAGTGAGATCAGAGCTTTTGTAATTAATGTCCCATATTTTCTATTTTTCTCTTTAGTGGCAGTAATTGTGATTGTGTTTGTTTGTTGGCAGGATGCGTCAATCTCTCGTTCTGAGGAGGCCATCATCAACGGCCACTGGAATAAGACTTTGTGCCGGAGCCCAGACGACACGTGTGAATTCGCTCGTGCAGCTCAGCTTGCATCCACTCCGTTTGCAGGAGTCGAGAGGACAAAAGCATCTGAATCGGGACTAACGGAGAAGCTGGGCCGAACGGCCTCCGAATGCACTAAAACGACAAACTCTAACGCATCCGCTGAGGAGAAAAAGCTCAGGTACTACAGTTTGACTTGTTCATTTACTGTCATTGAACTACCTTGAAATCTTCAGAATTGGCATTCAAATTTCACATTATTCAGTTGTTGTTGTTGTTTTTTTTTTTTTTTTATGCAAAAACATAAAATAAGCTTTAATTTCTTTAGGTTTTTATTTTTTTTGTAAACTTTTAATTTTTACAAGTGTATTTTTATTAACTTTAAATTTATTTCTTTTCTTTTTGAGATTTACCCCTAATAGAGTGTGAAACTGCATTCATCTTCTGTTATGTAACTAATTTCCAAATGAAATGGGTTATGGTGGACTGGAGTTAATTAAAATATTATTGTAAACTCAGAATTTGCTGAAGTTAAGAAATTAAATGCCATTTTACCTTCATGCGTTTGGCAGATGCTTTTATCTAAATCGACTTGCATTGCATTCAAAGTATATATATATATATATATATATATATATATATATATATAATATAATATAATATAATATAATATAATATAATTTTTTTTTTTTATCTCTTCATGCATTACATGTGAGTCGAACCCATGATTTTAGTGTTGCAAGTGCCATGAACTGCAAGCTACATGAACACTAACATTTAATGTTTAATTTAATTGTATGAGTTTTTATGATGAGTCAATATCTTACTCATAATTTTGTCTGTGTTTATGTTCATAGTCCTATCCTAGAGATCAGTCAGGAGTGGGGCGGCACTTCCTTCCCTACCTTAATCCACGACCCCATGAAGCGCTTAAATGAGCCTGATATCAGCCGAGTCGTGGAGAGAGAGGAGACGCTGCTGGAGGAAGGTGGGAAATAGTTCACTGTTTACAGTTCATTCACTCACAGCTGTTTAATTTATACGGTCTCTTTCACTCAGATTAGAATTATTTTTTTTTTCTCCTGTTCATGACTTATAGTGTTTTTGGCCACTAGATGGCGCCAGTCTTGCGTGTCAGGGTTTTTCCATGCACTGGACAGTTTTTGAGATTTTTGTGCTATTTAGGTTTTCATAACATGCCTTCAGACTAGTGGAACGAAAGCATGCAAAATAGACTTATGTTTTTATTTTATTGTACTTTTATCTATTTTGCATCTAATTTAATAATCATAAGTTTGTTTCTCCACTTCAGCAGCACTTGCATACACCAAAACTTAGTTTTATTCATTTCTATATACTAAAGGTTTTTACTGAGGGGTTTGTTAAAACATCATGTGTTTAATGTGTATTTAACTTTTTATTCCTAAAACATGGTGAAAATATTTTTTTTTGTGTCTGAAGTGACACTGAAGTGATAAAAAGAGAAACAAGAAATTCCTTATGGAAAAACCTTTAACTCTTTAAAAAAGAAAAAAAAAGGCCTCTAACACTAGCCTGCTTTTTCTTTTTTTATTCTATACATTTTCTCTATCCATTTTCTGAAAAAAATGTTAGACAACCAATTCTATTAATTCTTATTGTAATTAATCAACTCTGGAAATATGGTAAGATATAATAGTTAATTGTAATGTAGCTTAACAAAAAATGTAATTTCAGATGCATTTCAATTTTAGGTTCCTTTTTATTGCACACACATAGATTATTCTCAACAATAAGAGCTTTTGTAAATGGTTTAATAGTATTACAATATACTAATTATATAATACATAATTTTTTCTCAGATATGTTTTGATGTAGCGTCTTTTTAAGATGTTTGTTTATTTGCGTGCAGTCACTGAACCGGAGGATGTCTGCGGTTTGGACGTCAGATCCAGGCTGTTTAATCAAGCAGACGTGACGTCATTCTCCAACTTCCAGCGGAAAACTGGCCGTCTGACGGACACCACTGGGGACGAAGACTTGCATCTCGGTATCTGGAAACACTCCTCCAGCGTCACAGTCATGTTTTTACAGTAACTTGTTGTCAAAGTAATGTTTAATAGTTTATTCCTCACACTTCCAGATGGTGAGGTGTTGCTTTACCGCGGTAAGATGGAGACGCTGAAGGACTTCACTCTGTACTCATCCGGCACTGATGCTGTCTTTCTGAAGGTGACACACATGAAGTATCTGTTTTAGGGCCCTAGATAGTGCTCAACGGTCAGTGTTTTCAAATGTTTGATTAGACGTTTATACAGTTGAAGTCAAAAGTTTATATACACCTTGCAGAATCTGCAAAATATAAATTATTTTGCCAAAATAAGAGATTTTTTTTATTTAGTATTGACCTGAATAAGATATTTCACATAAAAGATGTTTACATTTAGTCCACCAGAGAAAATACTAGATGAATTTATAAAAATGACCCTGTTCAAAAGTTTACATACACTTGTTTCTTAATTGTTACCTACAGCTGTGTTTTTGTTTAGTGATGATTTGAGATCCATCTTTTCACACTGAAGACAACTGAGGGACTCATATGCAACTATTACAGAAGGTTCAAACCCTCATTGATGCTTTATAAGGAAAAACAATGCATCAAGATCTAGGGGGTGAAAACATTTGAACAGAATGAAGATGTGTACATTTTTCTTATTTTGCCTAAATATCCTATTTTTTTCATTTATTACTGCCTTTCAGAAGATACTTGCATGTTTCCCAGAAAACAAAATAAGTTAAATTTACCCTAATCTTCAAATTCCAAATGTTTTCACCTCAACTCTTAATGCATTGTGCTTCCTTCTGAAGCATCAGTGAGCATTTGAACCTTCTGACATAGTTTCATATGAGTCCCTCAGTTGTCCTCAGTGTGAAAAGATGGATCTCAAAATCATATAGTCATTGTTGGAAAGGGTTCAAATACACAAAAAAGCTGAAAAACAAAGAATATGTGGGACCTAAAGGACTTTTCTGAAGAACAGCAGGCAGTTTAACTGTTCAAGACAAACAAGGAACTCATGAACAACTATCACTAAACAAAACAACACAGCTGTGGATCATTCAAGTAGAAATACAGATTTAAGAATCAAGCGTATGTAAACTTTTGAGCGGGGTATTTTTTATAAATTTAACTTATTTTCTCTTGTGGACTATATGTAAATGCCTTTTAGGTGAAATATCTTATTCAGGTCAGTACTAAATAAAAAATAACATGCATTTTGTATGATCCCTCTTATTTTGGTAACAAAATTAACATATTGCAGATTCTGCAAGGTGTATGTAAACTTTTGACTTCAACTGTGTGTGTATATGGGTCAAAGACATTAAGATGTCCACATCAAAAGATGTACAAAAGTGACTTTATGTCAGTAGAAAGCACATTAAATGTAAGTAAAGCGTCTACTTTTAAGTTACTGGAGAATAAAATGTCAACATTTGGTTGAAATAATGTTAAATTGTCATTCAGTGTAACACAGTATTAACAGAAAAATTCAAACAACATGCTTATTTTGACTTGTACATATTAAAATATCTAAAAGAATAAGGGAGTACAATAAATTTTATTGTGTTAAGTAAAGTTCTTACAGAAAAATGGGCAAAATCTAGGATAGTGGCACATTTTAAAAATGTAGAATCACAACAAATTAATATTTGGGCTGAAAGTAATTCATCTTTTAGTATGTCATAAATAGATTTTTGTTGTAAGAATGCTTGACAAGATTGTTACACTGAATGACATTTTAGTGGTGTCTTCTGTAAATGAGGGAAAAATGTGTGATTTATTTTTTGCTCAGAAAAACAAAAATGAAATGGAAAACTTTATAGTATTTTTAATATTTAAAGCAGTATTTCACTTATTGTTTTTATGCTTAAACCCTTTTTCGACACACAGGTTTTTTTTTTGTTCATATTTTTGTTATTTACTGTTTCTTTTATGTATTTCCTGTAACAGGTGGATTCATCTGCAGTGCCGTGGGATTTCTTCATCTGCTCGCAGCTCAGATCACGACTGTCTCGTGATAAACCGGATTCTGGCATCCAGATATGTTGTTATTTGTATGAGAATGGCTGCATGACTCTCTGGAAGATTCCTCAAGGAGACATGGTTCAGGTTCAGCTCGTTCAGTTCCCTTCAGATCCTTCACGTTCATGCTTCCTCAGTCATCAAAACTCTTCTGTTTTCATCTTTCCACATGTAGGATCTACTCGCTGAGCCCATTGCTAGAGAGGATGTTTCTTTGTTAGTCGTTCTGTTGCTGGAGTTGGTGAAAGAGTTTCATTCCTGTCAGGTGGTTAATGGAGGGCTGAAGCCGGAATCGCTGTACTTTTACTACAGGTACATGAATAAAACACAAGCACATGCAAACATGTGATGGATGATGTTTGTACTGATGATCGCTTCTAACCTTTGTGTCTGCAGCGGCATCGCAGCACTAGATTTCTCAAACTCTGTGGATCTGCAGCTTCAGACTGACATCACAACAGCACAGGCTCTTCCTTCGGCACAGAAATACATACAGCAGGGTCTCCTGTTGCCTTCAGCCTCACCTTATCAGGTGCATTCATCAGAATTTCCTTCTCTTATTTATTTAGTATTAATTTAACTTTTTGTTTTCTTATTTTCATTTTATTTATATCTCATTGTATCTATATTTATGTATTTTTATTTTGTATTAATAAGTTGTTTATATAATTTTTGTATATTTGTTTCATTTTATATATTTGTTCATTGTATTTATTTAACTTTTTTTATTTTTATTGATTTTCTGTTTTTTTAATTATTTATATCATGTTTGATATTATTTATTTCATTTTTATATATTTATTTATTTTGTGTGTAACTTGTTTTTATTTCTTAGTTTTATTTATTTTCATTTAATTGTATTTATATTGATGTATTTGTATTTATTTTGTGGTTTTTTTTTTATAAATTATTTATACGATTTTTTACGTATTTCTGTCATTTTTATGTATTTTGTGTGTGTATATATATATATATATATATATATATATATATATATATATATATATATATATATATATAATTTTTTTTTTTTTTTACTTTTTATTAATTTTCATTTTATTTTATTTATATTAATGTACTATTTATTTTGTATTTTTTAATAAATTATATCATTTTTATGTATTTCTATTTATTTATACATTTATTTATTTTTTATTTATCTTTTTGTTTTTATTTCTTATTTTCATTTATTTTCATTTTATTTATATTGATGATTTTTTTAATTTATTTTCATTTTATTTATATTGATGCATCTTGGTTTCATTATTTTATTTATTTTTTTATTTCGTATTTTTTAAATGATGTATATAATTTTTATATTCATATTTATACATTTATTTTGATAGTTTTATTTTGTATTTTTTAATACTACTTTTTTTATTATCTAGCTAACTGTTAACGCATAATCAAATACATCTGTGATCTGTGAACTGCTGTAATTTTTGTATTTAATTTCTGTGGTTGTTTCTGCTTCAGGTTGATCTCATCAGCGTTGCAGAAATTGTTCACATGTTGCTGTTTAATTGCCCTATGAAAGTGACGCAGGAAAACTCGACCTGGAGTTTGGTTGAAGAATCTGGATCTCACCACAGGTACCAACAGCTTCTCTTATCATATATCAATTATGTAATATTAATAATGTGGATTTTGGGGACAAATGTGTTTGATTTGACATGAAAATATTTTATATATTTATTGATTAATTGATTGATTGAGACTATATATTTATTTATTCATTTATTTTAATAAAATGTTTTTTATACTTTTAAAATAATAAAAAAACTATAATATAAATATATATTATAAATGTATCTTAGGCGTGTAATGTGATGTTTTTTGGTGAGTTTAACACATATGCAGATGAAAAGTTTCACCAAATAAATGTGAGACAAGCTGCTTTTGTTTCTTTCAGCGTTCCTGTCGAGCCTTTATGGAAAGACTTTTTCCACATCATTTTGAATCCAGATCAAAAGTCTTCCGAGCTTATTTTGTCCGACCTCATCACTAACATGAGGAACAGCTTATGAAGTCGAGCTGCACTAGTTTGTTGTAAAATAATGGCATGTTTTAAACCGCAGCACTGCATGTGAAATGGTGGCTTTGAAATTAATGTTATATATTGCTCTTTATACACCTTAATAAACTATTTCAACAACAGTGTCTTGGCTGTTTTTTTTTATTATTAATAATAGTAATTAAGAAAATCTCAGTTTAATCTCAACAATAAAACCCATCTGAAAGTTAGTCATCGAGAAGATTATTTTTATTAATGAGAACTTGTGGTATGTAATAAAGAGTGAGTGACATTATAATAACAACTGCTTTTTATGAAAATGCTACTTAATGTATAATTAAAATAAACATTTTTTTTTTAAATTAATTTAATTCTATTTAGAAGATATTCAAAAAATTATATAAAAAATAATACAAACAAATATAGAATAATATAAACCATTAATAATTGTGAAAAATATTTATTTTGTTCAAATTATTTGACCTCTTTTGAATTGCCATTATTTGATTCATGTTGCTTTGAAAACCTGAAAATCAAAGTACTAATCATCAAGATTACTTAATAGTTGACACACATTCTGCTATTTGATAATTAGCTGCATGAATCACCTTTACAGCAGTAATTATTTAGTAGATTCAAACTCTTCATGTTTCATAATTACTTTTTTTGGTAACACTTTACAATAAGGGCTTGTTAATTAACAGTTAAAAATAACAATAAACTTTTGTTAACATTTTAAGTTAATAAAACTAAATCTCTTTTCATTGTTCAGGTCTATCAAATAATATATTCAGATATTTTTACTGTTGATTTTAATAATGCATTGGTGTTAAAATTTACTCGTATTAATAAATGCTTGTTTTTTTTTTATGCATTTTCAATAAAATAATATATGGTATTGCATGATCATATCAGCCACAATCTTAAACAATACCAAACAAAAATGCACAAAAACACTGTCAAGATGACGTTATGATGAAGCTCCAGATGTCTGAACTCACAAGGTTCTCATGTGCTTTATACTGTATGTGTTAATGTTTGACCTTTACAGGGAGGAGTTCACGGCTCTTTTGCTAGTTAAATGACTTGTCTCTCCAGTGCAGGAAAGATTGTGACAAGGAGTTATTCGTTGTTGACTGTACTAACGCACCTGTTGGGTAAGTGTCTTGTGTGATTGTGTTAAGAATATATTCAGAATAGCACACTTCCATAACACTATTTCTGCAGTATGTGTACTTGAGCTGGAAAAGGCCATATGATTGATCACACACTTCCTCAAGGAACAGAAATTTTCATGCCCTTAAAAACTGATCATTAGCAAATATCTAAAATGTCTATTTACATTTTTGTGATTTAGGTGTTGGCGTAGAATATACGTAAATGCGGCTTCTTTCAAATCCCTGTAAAATTCCTTGAAAAGCACTAGGTTGGCTAGGTTTTAAACGTTAGGTTGGCTTGAAAACGCCTAGCCTGAAAGTTTAAAGCGGTTTGAGAATTTAGATGGATGGAAAAGATGTTGATAACATGTTTCTAGCATGATTAGCAAATTGATAGCATGTTCCTTCCATGATTAGCATATAGTCAACAAGATTAGCATGTTGCTAGGATGATTAACATGTTGGTAATCATGTTTCTAACATGTTTATCATGATTCTAGCCTGTTAGCAGGATTCACAAGTTACTAGCATGATTCTAACATAATTGTTATTAACATAGTGTTAGCATGATTAACAAGTTAGCATGTTGCTAGCATGATTACCAAGTTACTAACATAATTGTAACATGATTAACAAGTTATTAACATGTTAATAGCATAATTAGCATGCTGCTAGCTTGATTAACATATTACTAGCATGATGTTAACATGATTAACAAGTTATTGGCATGTTGCTAGCATAATTAGCAAGTTACTGACATGATTGTAGCATGATTAGCCTGATGTTAGCATTATTAACAAGTTATTAACATAATTGTAACATGATTAACAAGTTATTAGCATGTTAATAGCATAATTAGCATGCTGCTAGCTTGATTAACATATTACCAGAATGTTGTTAACATGATAAACAAGTTATTGGCATGTTGCTAGCATAATTAGCAAGTTACTGACATGATTGTAGCATGATTAGCCTGATGTTAGCATTATTAACAAGTTATTAACATAATTGTAACATGATTAACAAGTTATTAGCATGTTAATAGCATAATTAGCATGCTGCTAGCTTGATTAACATGTTACTAGCATGACGTAAACATGATTAACAAGTTACTAGCATAATTGTAACATGACTATCATGTTACCAGAATGTTGTTAACATGATTAACAAGTTATTAGCATGTTACTAGCATAATTAGCAAGTTGTTAACATGATTGTAGCATGATTAGAATGCTGTTAGCTTAACATGTTACCAGCATGTTGTTGGCATGCTGTTAGCATGATTAACAAGTTACTAGCATAATTGTAACATGACTAGCATGTTACTAGCATAATTAGCAAGTTACTAACATGATTGTAGCATGATTAGTCTGATGTTAGCATGATTAACAAGTTACTAACATAATTGTAACGTGACTAGCATGTTACCAGAAAGTTGTTAACATGATTGAGTTATTAGCATGTTACTACCATAATTAGCATGCTGTTAGCTTGATTAATATGTTACTAGCACAATGTTAACATAATTAACAAGTTACTAGCATAATTGTAACATGACTATCATGTTACCAGAATGTTGTTAACATGATTAACAAGTTATTAGTATGTTACTAGCATAATTAGCAAGTTACTAACATGACTGTAGCATGATTAGCCTGATGTTAGCATAATTAACAAGTTATTAGCATGTTACTAGCATAATTAGCAAGTTACTAATATGATTGTAGCATAATTAGAATGTTGTTAGCTTGATTAACATGTTACTAGCATGTTGTTGGCATGATGTTAACATGATTAACACATTACTAGCATAATTGTAACATGACTAGCATGTTACCAGAATGTTGTTAGCATGATTAGCAAGTTACTAACATGATTGTAGTATAATTGGCTTGCTGTTAGCTTGATTAACATGTTGTTAGCATGATGTTAGCATGATTAACAATAATTGTAACATTACTAGCATGTTACGAGAATGTTGTTAACATGATTGTAGCATAATTAGCATGCTGTTAGCTTGATCAACATGTAATCATGTTGTTAGCATGATTAGCCAGTTATTAACATGGTTCTAACATGACTAGCATGTTGTTAGGATGAGTAACATGTTTCTACCGTGGTTAGCCTGTTTCTAGCATGATTAGCAAGTTACTAACAATTCTAGTTGCTAGGCATAGATGGATAGATGGATGGATAGATTTGTACATGTTAGATTTGTTTGAATGGATTAGAATAGTACATAGAAGGGAAGTTTGATCGAGTCTCAAAGTATTCTTGGTTTTAAAAATTAGAATTTTGACAGTTTGTTTTTGAATAGCCTTGGCTCATTTGAACATTCTGTCAAAGTCTGTGGGATTTTTCCCAGTTTTATTCATTATTTTTAGGAAAAACGTAAATCGAATCCGTCTGAAAACATAAGGCAACTTGAGTCAGAACAGTCTGAAGAGCTGGGCTGAGTTTGATGGTTCTAGCTTAAAAACTCCATGACGAGTAGCATTCAGGAATTTAGTCCAAAAAGAATGACAATAATAAACTCAAGTAGATTATCAGTAGGTTGGCTTTCTCAAGCCAATGTAATATTCACTGTATGAGAATAGACTTTAGTTGGGTTAGGCGCCATATTAAACTGACTTTACAGTGGCACATAGCCTAACATATAAATGTCCTCACGTAATTTTAACAACTTGCAGCTTTCAAAAGTTTTGAGTTTCAGAATGATGTTTCATCTGGTTAAAATTGCTATGTTGTTAAACAACAGTACAATCTATACTTCAATCACTCACAGCCTCACTTTCAAATTAAATATGATGCTATTCTGAATAAGGTCTTTATTGACATTCACATCACAAAAACAATGTTAACACAGAGGAAAGGTATCTTTCAGAAAGATTTTTTTTCAGCTGATAAGTGATATAAAAACATTGACAGCCAATCAGAATCCTATTCACTTTAAAGACCGCACATATTTAAATGTTTATAATAAACGGAACATTATCTTGCCTTGGTCTGGATGCTAATGTCGTTGTTATCGTCAAGGAGTTATTACAAACCAAAAAGAGAGTCGATTTAGTAGGGTAAATTTCATTTTTGATAATAAGTTAGTGACTCAGCCATTCATTTCACCATAAACAGATAAACTACTCTAGTTTAGTTTACTCCTGAAGCGGCAGCATGTCGGTGCAGATCTTTGACACGTTTGCACGTCAAGGGCGTGTCACAAATTCTTCAGTGGTCCATAAAGATTTCATGCTGCAGTTATTCTTCCTTATAGTCGACTTCCTCTGAGTAATTGGCTTTTGTTGTTTGGAAGTTGCTTTGGTTTTCTGGAATTGCCAAATGTCCTATCCGTTCATTAAGGTTTTAAAGAAGTTTGAGTGAATATCAAAGTTTATTGCTTTATAAAATGGCAACAGCAGTTTAATTAGCAGTTTTGATCTTGTATTAGATTTGGTCATTTTATTGCATTGCATTGTTTTTATCATATAAATGTATCATATAAATATCATCTTACTAAGATATGACCACTATATATATATGACCACTATATATATATATAACGTTCTATTTTCTGACTATAATATTTCAGGCTTTACTTTTTTTTTTTTTTTTTTTTTTTTGGACGCTCACTTTTTTAAAGATTTTGTCTAAAGTTTCAAATAACATTCTATTTTCTGACTATAATATTTCAGGCTTTAGTTTTTTTTTTGATGCTCACTTTTTTAAAGATTTTGTCTAAAGTTTCAAATAACATTCTATTTTCTGACTATAATATTTCAGGCTTTTTTTTTTTTTTTTGATGCTCACTTTTTTAAAGATTTTGTCTAAAGTTTCAAATAACATTCTATTTTCTGACTGTAATATTTCAGGCTTTACTTTTTTTTTTGATGCTCACTTTTTTAAAGATTTTGTCTAAAGTTTCAAATAACGTTCTATTTTCTGACTGTAATATTTCAGGCTTTACTTATTTTTTTGATGCTCACTTTTTTTTAAAGATTTTGTCTAAAGTTTCAAATAACATTCTATTTTCTGACTATAATATTTCAGGCTTTACTTATTTTTTTGATGCTCACTTTTTTTTAAAGATTTTGTCTAAAGTTTCAAATAACGTTCTATTTTCTGACTATAATATTTCAGGCTTTACTTATTTTTTTGATGCTCACTTTTTTTTAAAGATTTTGTCTAAAGTTTCAAATAACATTCTATTTTCTGACTATAATATTTCAGGCTTTACTTTTTTTTTTGATGCTCACTTTT
The DNA here is from genome assembly GCA_033026305.1 of Cirrhinus molitorella. NCBI lineage: Eukaryota > Metazoa > Chordata > Actinopteri > Cypriniformes > Cyprinidae > Cirrhinus > Cirrhinus molitorella. The sequence goes on along the minus strand of CM065133.1, from coordinate 18,196,177 downwards.
TTAAAGATTTTGTCTAAAGTTTCAAATAACGTTCTATTTTCTGACTATAATATTTCAGGCTTTTTTTTTTTGATGCTCACTTTTTTAAAGATTTTGTCTAAAGTTTCAAATAACATTCTATTTTCTGACTATAATATTTCAGGCTTTTTTTTTTTTTTTTTTTTGATGCTCACTTTTTTAAAGATTTTGTCTAAAGTTTCAAATAACGTTCTATTTTCTGACTATAATATTTCAGGCTTTACTTTTTTTTTGATGCTCACTTTTTTTAAAGATTTTGTCTAAAGTTTCAAATAACGTTCTATTTTCTGACTGTAATATTTCAGGCTTTTTTTTTTTTGATGCTCACTTTTTTAAAGATTTTGTCTAAAGTTTCAAATAACATTCTATTTTCTGACTATAATATTTCAGGCTTTTTTTTTTTTTTTTTTTTGATGCTCACTTTTTTAAAGATTTTGTCTAAAGTTTCAAATAACGTTCTATTTTCTGACTATAATATTTCAGGCTTTACTTTTTTTTTTGATGCTCACTTTTTTAAAGATTTTGTCTAAAGTTTCAAATAACGTTCTATTTTCTGACTGTAATATTTCAGGCTTTTTTTTTTTGATGCTCACTTTTTTAAAGATTTTGTCTAAAGTTTCAAATAACATTCTATTTTCTGACTATAATATTTCAGGCTTTTTTTTTTTTTTTTTTTTGATGCTCACTTTTTTAAAGATTTTGTCTAAAGTTTCAAATAACGTTCTATTTTCTGACTATAATATTTCAAGCTTTACTTTTTTTTTTGATGCTCACTTTTTTAAAGATTTTGTCTAAAGTTTCAAATAATGTTCTATTTTCTGACTATAATATTTCAGGCTTTACATTTTTTTTTGATGCTCACTTTTTTAAAGATTTTGTCTAAAGTTTCAAATAACATTCTATTTTCTGACTATAATATTTCAGGCTTTACATGGTTAATTTCACCTTTACTTTTTTTTTTAATATGTTGACTGTAATCTTGTACATATAGGACTCGTTTCAGTAAATATTCTGTTTTTATCACATGCTTCTTGGGAAAACTTGGTCAGCTGTGTAAATATTTGTATAATGTCTTAAACTGATGGCTAGCTACATCATCTCTTATAAGAACATGGTGGCAAACCTCATTATCATTGGAGCTGTTCAGTTATGTTTTATTTAGTAGTTAACTTGTTCTCCTAAAAATCATCTGAGACACTGTAAGATCAAAGGTCTTAAAAAGAACTCAAACTTCACTGGCATCTTTTTCTTTTAATCACAGCTACAGTCTCCAAAATGTAATGTCACTGTGTGTAGGAGAAGCAAATGAGGCATGAAGCCACATGTTGTTATTCTTTCCCTGAAAATGGTAGTTAATGATTTTGCAATGGGCAAACTTACTGACCTAGCTCACACAGGGTAAGACTTCCCAAAAACATTTGGATATTTTTTTCCTCACCTTGTTACACTTGTGTGGTTTCCAATCAAGCGTGACCAGCCTACAAAACATTGCTTAAAGCTATATTATGAGCAAATATGACTCAATCTTTTATCAGCTTTTCTTTTAATTAGCACATCATTTATTTACATTTTTGAGTGCATGTGTCAAAATTATCTAGAAATTATTTTTTGTTTGTTTGTTTCACTCAGAGGAGGTGCATGAGCTCATATCAAGTCTACTATCAACTATAGTTCAAAAAATTAACTTAGTTAATTGAAATAAAGCAAGCTGACAATTTGAATTCAAAATTCATTGCTAGCATTTTTTGTAGGAGAGTCATTTTTGACCCAAAGGTGGAGGAAAAATGGCAAAAAAAAAAAAAAAAAAGATCTAAAGTTGGAAGTTGTTATAGTTCAATGTGGTAACATTAACTAGCATTTTCATAAAAAAAAAAAAAAAAAAAAAAAAAAAAACCTGAATTCTACATTTTTGTTAACGCATAATGAGAGATTTAAAAGGCCAGTTATTTATTTTTTTTTAACTGGTTGTTTGTAGGTCTCGTTGATTTCATTGTTTTTTTTTTAATAAAACTTTGTCAAAATTATCCACTAATAATACTTTTTCATTCAATAACTGAGGTGCATGAGCTCAAATCAGCGAGGTCTACGATCAACCTGTTCCAATAAGAATAAATGAAATGAAAATAATTTGACAAAAAGGCTGAATATAAGCGTTTATACCATGTGTGAGTCACTATGTTTTAGTCCAATATGATAACTTTAACTAGAATATACATTTTTCAGAAAGACTGAATCCAAGATGTAGTGATAATATCACATAACAAGAGATTTACAAGCAATTTTTTGTAAGTGGCTCATTTTTACCCAGAACACCACAAGTGTAACAAGACTAGGAAAAAATGCCTAAAAAGTAAAAATAATTGTCAAAATAAATTTTGGGAAGTTGTTATACAAAGTTTTAGTTCAATGTGTTAACAGCAACTATTATAGAATACCCAAGACCGTCACTGCAGCTGCCGTTAAAAGTCCCGGTTGCTATAGAAACAGTCGGCGTTCTAAGATTTGCGCTCAGTACTGCGCATGCACACTGGCTGATCTAGCGTGAAAAATAAGCCTTTTTTTATGCTGTTGGAGCACAAGGAACCTTATTTATGAGGCAGTTCTTGTCAGATTTCATTGGTGATTTCAAATATGAAATTTAATCATAAACTTGGTGAACAGTTTTGGAGAATTTGATGTTTCCCCATTCAAAGTGATAGGAGCTGCACTTGCATGCAAGAGAGGCGTTTCAAAGATGGCCGCCGAGTGGAATGACTTAAAGGGACTTTGGTTAACAGTGACTAGCATTTTCATTTTTCAGAAAATTTGAGTTCTAGATTTGGTGATAATATTGCATAACGAGATTTACAAGCATTAAAAAAAAAAAAAAAAAAAGTCTGTTCTTTTTTTTTTTTTTTTTTTTTTTTTTTTTAATCGGTTGATTGTAGGTCTCACTCAGTTTTTGAGTGAACATTGTCAAAATTATACACAAAAAGCAATGCAAAACCTGTGGTAATAAAACGAAAAAAGGTTGACAAAAATAACTGAATAAAAAAAAAAAAAAAAAAAAAAATATATATATATATATATATATATATATTTGATAAATACCCCAAAAAGTTTTTAAAAAATGTATTTTAAAAATTAAGTAAAACCATGTATGAGCAAAGTCACTAGGTTTTAGTCTAATGTGAGAACATTTAAACAACATTTTAATTTTTCAAAAAGACTGAATCCAAGATTTGGTGAATATCGCATAATGAATGATTTACAAGCTATTTTTTGTAGGCGGGTCATTTTTGACCCAGAACACCACAAGTGTAACAAGGTGAGGGGGAAATAATGCCAAATAAGTAAAAAATAATTGTCAAAATAAATGTTGGTAAGTTGTTATACCAAGTTTTAGTCCAGCGTTGTAACAGATTTACTAGGATTAACTAACATTGACATTTTTTCTTCAAAAATGTGAATCCTAGATATGGTGATAATTTTGCATAACAAGAGACTTCCCTGCAATTTTTACAAGGCTGGTCATTTTTTTTTTTTTTTGTATAAACATTGTCAAAATTATCCACAAATAATGTTTTTTTTTTTAAAACAAAATGCATGAGCTCAAATTAGTGAGGCCTATGATTAACCATTTTTGAAAAGAAATGCAAAACCTGTGCTAAATGAAAGAAAACAGGTTGACAAAAATAACTAAATAAAAGATTTTGAAAATGTGATAAAGTTATTTAAAAAATATTTACAAATTTGGCAAGCAGTTGTAGCAGTGTTGTAACAGATTAACTCTGATGCAAAATTATCACCATATTCTAGGATAATTTCGCATAACGAGAGATTTACATGCCATTTTTACAAGGCTGGTAATTTTTTGAAACTGGTTGATCATAGATCTTATTGAGATTTTGAGTGAACGTTGTCAAAATTATCACCAAATAATACTTTGTTTAGTCAAAATCTAAGGTGCATGAGCTCAGATCAATGAGGCCTATGGTTAATCAGTCCCAAAAAGCAATGCAAAATCTGTACTAATTGAATGAAAAAAAAAATGTTTTTGACATTATTGCTATTTTTTTATTTTGCAATATCTTTATCAATTATTAACATGAATAATTTTTAATTATTTTATTTCAAGTTATGTTACTTTAGTGTTTTTTTGGTCAATTTTATTAGCTTTTTAATGTCTATATAGTTCTTGTTCATTTTTATTTCAGTTTCTGTTTTATTTATTTTACTACTTAAAAGTACTTTTTTTAAGATTTAGAGATTTTTGTTGTTTTCATCCTTTTTATTAGTCCTTTCTTTTTAAATATGCCTATATTTTTAGTCATTTTTAGTTTAAGTAGCCATATATATGTGAGAAAAGTCACTAGGTCATTATTTTTCAAAAATACAGAATCCAAGATTTGGTGATAATATGGCATAATGAGAGATTTACAATTTTTATAGGCAGGTCATTTTTGACCCAGAACACCAAATTAGGTGAAGGATTTCCAGCACAGCAGACGCCTTAAAGAGACCTGGTTTATGGCGTTTCTTTCTTCTTGGTTGCTCCTTATAGAAGTGACTAACCCTTATCTCTGGCCACTTTAACGCCCTGCAGCAACACTAGAAGTCTGCAATGCGAGTGACTCAGCGTGGATAGAGACGCTCCCAAACCCTCAGAACATGCAGCAGCACGCAGATCTACATGTTGACAGGAGAAACGGCCTGAGTGTGTGTGTGTGAGACCTTCATGAGTGCTACTGCGATCCTCAGGTAGGACGGAAAACCTCTCTTTCTGTCTTGATTTTCTCACTCTTTCATTTCTAAGTGAAGCTGCTGGTCTCTGGATGGTGTTGCTCTTTGGTTTGGTGACAAAAAACAGGAAAGACAAGGTTAGGACAGTTGAAGGATTGAGGAGGATGAGCTCTTGAAGAACATGTGGTTTTACACAGCGGTGAGCGGCTTTGTCCTCGTTTTCCCGGTTCTCTCAGGCCTGAGCTTTTACATTTACTTCTAATGCTGTTAAACAGCCGCTATCAGCTACAAAAGTGCTTCAGTTTCTCTTGTGCTGCTGCCAGGGAAAAACATGCAACTTCTCTGGGTCATATTTCACCTCAGCTGAAGAACTTGGAATAAGTTTTAGCACCATCAAGATTTTTGTGAGAATTAAGCTCACAGTTCTTATTACTGTAATGTAGAAATACAATGATGTTTTAAATGCATTTACACAGTTCTAGGCTTTGTTAGTATTTTGTGTTAGTTTAAATTTTTTTGTTTTGTTTTCATTTAAAGTTATAGTACTTTTTGTAAGTTTTATTATTATTTTTTACTATTGAAGTTAAATTTGGTTAAAGATTTAGTCATTTTGTTGTTTCCATCATGTCTTTTTTCTTTTTTTTTTTAAATATGCCTTTTTTTAGTTTTAGTTATTTTAATACTGAGTTTAAAGTTTTTTTGTAATATCTTTATTAATTATACAATTTTATTTTAGTCTCACTTATTTTAATACTATATAATTTTGTTAACATGTTTTGTAGTTTTAGTATTGTTTTTGTCATTATTACTATTTTTATTTTTATTAAAATATTAATATGAATTATATTTCAATTATTATGTTAATTATGCATACATTTTATTGCAGTTTTATTTTTTAGTTATTTTTGTACTTAACGTTAAATTTAATATAAAACATACTTTTTTATTATTATTTTATATCAGTTAATTTATTTTCTTTATTATGGTTTTAGTTTGAATTTAGTTAATTATAATAACGCTGGGTAGCATTTGCTGTACTGGATTTAATTTATAGTGAGTTAAATCAACATAGTGAAACAGTATTTTATGTAAGACAAAAAATTACTTGTGCTAATTAATAATTACTACTTAAAGTTAATTTTTAGTAATTTTGTTGTTTTCATTATTTTATTAGTCTTTTCTTTTTAAATGTCTATATTTTTTGTCATTTTTATTTCAGTTTAACTTATTTTAGTTACATTTTGTTGAAGTTTTAGTAATTTTATTGTTTTTGTCATTATTGCTGTTTTTAGTTTGTAAGAACTTTTATTATTTATTAATATTAATTATATTTTATTATATTATTATATCAATTATACATAGTTTTTATTTTTTTATTTTTTTTGTACTTAGTTAAATTAATATAGCAGATATATTTTTATTTTATGTAAAACATTGTTTTATCTCAAGTCCTAACTACACGCGACGCGACAAGATTCCAGCGACAAACAATTTGGGTGTCCACCACTTATATACAATTATATATAGATCAGTGGTGTCCACACCAGACGCGACGTGACAACACGTTTATAATCTAATTCATAAATATTAAAACTTTTAACATCATTTAATCTACATACTGAGTGACTAATACCGTCTTTGTTATGGAATACACTTGTTGGTTCGCACTGAGTTTGAACATCTTTGCCTTCATTTATTTTTCAGATCTGAGGTAAACTATCTGTTGTTTCTTTCAGTGTGGCTATACAGGTCACACAAAAAGATATTTAAACTCTCATTAGACACATTTAACTTTGAATAAAGCACATAATCAATACCTGAGATTATCACTGTCATTAGTTTGAATGCCGTTGTTCCCGCCGCGACGTCACGGAAATAGAAACCGTTTCTAAAATAGAAAATTCAGGTGTCGCCTTCTCGGCTAGTTGGGACAAAAACTCAGATTCATATGGAAAAGATACCTTTTTTATCGCGTGTGGCGGCGTCGAGTCGCGTGTAGTTAGGACACAGTGACACATGTTTTCTTTATCGGTGTGTCTATTTACACTAAGTGCAAATAGCCCGCCTTGTTTTATGGTTTTAGTTTTAATTTTTGTTTTAGCTAATTTTATTAACCCTGGGTAGCATTTGCTGTACTGGATTCAATTTATAGTGCGTTAAATCAACATTGTTTAACAATGTTTTGTTTATGTAACACAAAAAATTAACCACTGTAATGAAATTAATTGGAAATAATAAAAAGCTAGAGGGAAACACTCAAAAGTAAAACACAGTAGGGGAGACCGGGGGCAATTGTAACATTTTTTTACATTTTCCTTCATAACTCACAGACTACTTGAAATAAACTAGTCATCTTCTGATACAAGAAACAGATATAGGTGCACTAACAAATAAAACAATTTATATATTTTCACTAATAAGGAGAATACTATAATACTAAACTAAATGCAAGAAGTCAGAGTGTTGGCCCCTTGGTGGGGGCGATTGTAACAGTGTTTTGGGGCAATTGTAACACTGAAATATAAGTCAAATTAATCCAATGTATGTCAAATAAAAACCTACCTCAAAGTAATCACTTTACTGCTGTAGTATTTAATAACATTAATTTATTTATTTTTTTTGTATATGATTCAACCTCTTTTAGATGTCTGGCATCATAAGCATTCAAAAAGCAAAAGTCTGTTTTTAATTTTGCAGAAGACAAGGCAACTATTTTAGTGGGAACTAGATTTTAATTATTTAAATATATATTTTACTCATATTTACTCATAACCAAACTTTAATGAAATGGTATAAATCATTGACATATTAACAATAACAATGTGATCATGTAGAAATAACATTCATTGTATTTTTATAAGATTCAAAAGCTACACTATTTATTGTTAACACTAAACATTTCCATAAACAATGACAGACAAGAGTGTGATCATATAATTTCCAAACTATAATTTACATTTAGTGAAATATGTTCATTTTCTAACAGAAAAGTGCATCAACACAGACAAACAAGGTGCTTACATTGAACCATGTGACTCGGGGGCAATTGTAACACAATGTTACAATTGCCCCCAATGTTGCAGCTATGATCAAATTTCGTATGCTGGCTAGCCACGCCTATATTAGCATAGGTTGTTTATATTAATTTTTTAATCAATAACCTAAAGATAAAATATATGTTATTTTAAATTCGCAGGCATCTAAACTTTAGACAGCAGAAGAAAAATAATTTACAATCAAAAATGTACTTTTATACCTGAAAATCAGACTTTTGGTGAAAACTTCTGCTGAGGTACAAAGATCACGCTCCTTTTCCACAGGCAGAGAGATAATCCTACTGCGTATATGCAGATTAAGCATCATCACTCTAGCTTATTTCTGATTGGAGGAATTGAGTGTGTTACAATTGCCCCCTGTTACAATTGCCCCCGGTCTCCCCTAATAAGAATTTTGAGGGAAAATGTGATTTACTCTCTTGAAAATTATTATTATATTTCATAATGCATAAATTATAATGTTCCTAATAGGCTTTATTTTCTTGCAAAATCTAATTTTCTCTTCTTTTGATACTGAGGTGAAACAGATGTGTTAATTAGTCGAATATATTAAGTTTAGCTGTAAGTGCTTGTAAAATAACAGTAAATTCATCTATTCAGTGTTGGAGAGGAGTCATTGTTTGCTTGCTTGTTAAATTTTCTATCGGCTTCAGATGTTTGTCTTGATCAGGCTGCATAAAAATGTAGGAGTTGTTTTAAGGCTGATCCTTTGCTTGTCTAAACAGAGCGTGACATTCCTGGACATGGATTTTGCATGAACTTGGTCTTGATGAAGAGAAGAAATGTTTGAGGTGATTTCTCAAGCTTTCTTTACCTCTATATCAACTTATATTGAATGTAACTCATGTAGAAAGACAGATCATCGTGTCTCTGGAGGCCTTAAGTCAAGAAGCTTTTTAGTAATTTCAGTATTTGTGATTTTACATTCTGCATTTGCATCTTAAAATATATGAATGTTGATTTTATTTTTTTTTTAATAATTTTTATAATTTATGAATAGTATGCCTTATTCCGAATTCAACTAGTCAAGTGATTGGCAAAAGGGTAATTTATATATATTTTATAACATTTAAAAACTTAAACTTGTTTAATTTTAGTTGGTTCCAATAAAACAGTTCTAATTTTCCTTTAATATAACTCGATGCCCTAAAAAAAAAAAAAAAAAAAACTAAAATTGAAATAAAATTAATTTTAGTATTCATTACAGCAGCAGTAGTCTTACATAAATAAAACATTGTTAAACAATGTTGATTTAACTCACAATAAATTAAATAAAGTACAGCAAATGCTACCCATGGTTATTAAAATGAACTAAAACTATAAAATATATATATTTTTATAAAACTACAATAAAACATGTTACTTGAGATAAAACAATGTTTTAAATAAAAATATATATTTTATATTAATTTAACTTTAAGTACAAAAATAACAAAAAATAAAACAAATAAAGTATAGATAAATATAATAATTAAAATATAATTAATATTAATAAATAATAAAGTTCTTACAAACTAAAAACAGTAATTATGACAAAAACTATATATAGCACGCACGTATGTATATGTATACATATACATATTAATGTTATTTTAAAAAGTCTTTTATGCTCATCAAAGTTCCATTTGTTTGATCAAACCTACAGAAAAACGGAATATGAAACATTATTGTAATTCAAAATAACTGTTTTGTTATTTTAATATACTTTAAAATCTGTTTTCTTCCTGTGATGCAAAGCTGAATTTTCAGCATCATTACTCCAGTCTTCAGTGTCACATGATCTTTCAGAAATCATTCTAATATACTGATTTATTACTTTTATTAAATCCATGTTGGGAACAGTTGTGCTGCTTAATATTTTTTGCAACCGGTGATACTTTTTTCAGGATTCTTTGATGAATAAAAAGTTACAAATAAAAATAATTAAAAAAATAAAAAATAAAAACAGCATTTATTCAAAATATTAATCTTGTCATATTAATCACTTTTTATCAATTGAACACATCCTTGCTAAATAAAAGTATTAATTTCTTTCAAAGAGAGAAAGAAAGAAATTTTCTAACCCCTAACTTTGATCAAGGTGCTTATTGTTACAATGCTATTCTTTTTAACATTTTATTTATCAAAGAATCCTGAAAAAAAAAGTATCACAGGTTCAAAAAAAAAAAAAAAAATTAAGCAGCACAACTGATAGTAAGTCAGTATATTAGAATGATTTTTGAAGGATCATGTGACACTGAAGACTGGAGTAATGATGCTGAAAATTCAGCTTTGATCACAGGAACAAATTATATTTTAAAGTATATTCAAATAGAAAATCGCTATTTTAAATTGCATTATGGTTTCACAATATAACATAAAAAAAATGAAAAATCCCAAACTTTTGAAACAGATTCAAAAACTAATAAAAATATACTATAATTACTCTAAATATACTAAATATACTATAACTATAATATAATATATTATAATTACTACAATATATGCTATCATTATTCCTAAATTATACAAAAAATAGCATCTTATTACAAGAAATCATGTCCGTTTAATTAAAGAAATGCAGTCAAAAAAGGTCACAAAACAAAAAGTGATACGTCAGTATTTTATGGTTTAATAGAAAATATACATCCATCTTATTTTCTTGCTCTTTTTGTTCGATGTGTTATTTGGATGGCTAACAGTTACAAAGGCCAAAGCTTGTGACAGTTACAACCCTGGCAATGAAATCCTTAACCAGTTTGGTGACTGTAAATGAATCTACAGATGATTTAGAGGCAGGGCGTTTTCTGCAGGTAATGTGACACATACAGTATCTGCATTTGTTTGTGTGCTTTAGTTTCTGCAGCTGCAAAGGATTTAGTCACTTGATAATAAACAATATATCTTAATGTGTCATACGTACACATTGTTGAGTGTTTATGCATCAAAAACAGGAAAATATGGCATTATTGCGAAAATACGGTGAAAAACATTTGGTGTAGGATTGGTGTAAGTTTTCACTCAGAAATTGCTAGTGAAGTTTACAAATAATTACAAAGAAAGGACAAGTAACACAAGGTGTAAAAATGTTCTCAAATTTAGTTTTGCCCTAATCATCTTCTCTAAGTTCAAAAGTTATCTGGTGTTTAATAATGTTCTCAAAACGTTTGCAGAAAAACGCTGTTTATACTTCGCTCATGGAATGTTTTTCTGAAATGCTTTTGTCAAACACTAAAAAGTTTTTAAATGTTGCTACTTGTTTCAGAATGTTCAGAGAACGTTCAAAAGTAACGTTGCCATAATGTTTCATTCCATGATGTAACATTCAAAAATAATGTAATAATGTTAAAAAAGTAATAATGTTTGCAAAATGATACAATGGAATGTTCATTTAAATACATTTCAACTTTTCTTTTTTGATGTACTGTATAATGTTTGCATAACTTACTGGGATCATTCAAAACATTCTTTTTATTAACTGGCTATTAAATATATGACACAAACTTTCCACGTACTATAGTTTCCCAACTTTGTTCTGAAGGATATGACTTGTTAAATAATACTGAGTAAACAGCAAATGTGGGCGTTCCTGACCTGTTTAATGTGATATATTGACATGCATTTTGGCCGAATAAATGGCTAAAATATCTGCACACCCCTAAAGTCAGGTTTTCATAGAGAAATAAGCCCTTACTATTATACCTAGTGCTTTTGTTGCATGTGGGTGCTGGCATCTGATCCATTCTGGCATGTTGAGATGTAGGTCAGGGATGCTATCGTGTCACGACGTGCTGCAGGAAGAGGTTGATCATGGTGTCCACATCAGCATATGTACACGCTCCTCGTCTGTCATGAGTTTTCCTCCACACCCGCTGATCAAACAGCAGAATGGCTGCGGATGGAGGAGATAACAGGACAGCGCTTCATTTTCTCGCTATTGTGTTTCTGTCTTGATTAGGGTCTGCTGAAAGAGGAGATGAATGAGCTGAACTGAGGGGAAATCAAACACAAATCCACAGGTAAGACACCGTCTGACGTCACGTCTGCTGTAACTCATACAGACGCTGATGACAGATGGAAACCGCTTTCAGCTTTACATGTAATGTTTACATGTATATAGTTCTGATGTATTCTTAAAAAAAAAAAAAAGAGAGAGGTTTTTTTTTAATAGATATTGGTTAGAAATATATATACAGAGCTGGGTATTAACTGATTACATGTCATCTGGACTACGTAATCAGATTACTCAAATTACAAGTACTTAAAGCTGCAGTCCGTAACTTTTTTTGGTTAAAAATGATACAAAATCAGTTTCTGAGCAAGTACATAACCAGCCAGTGTTCAAAACTATCGCTTTACTTTAGACTGATTCACAACGGTTAGTTTATAACAATGTTTTTTAAATTGAGTGGTACGGGTAGGTTTTCACTGGAAATTCAAGCATGCCACTGCGTCATCACGTCACGTCTGTAAACATAAAGAAGGCGTCCCGGCTATTAGCTTTATTGCATGTGAGAATGCTGCAGGTGCCGGATAGTTTATAGCCTTTTCTCACAGCGGCTGAAATAATTAAGCTTATCATTTTGATTGCGGAATGTAATCCAAAAGTTTGTGTTTATGAAACATAAGTGACTGAAATTAGATTACTCCAGTTTTAAATGTGCATTTGATTGCAGATAGCCTACGTGGGATTGCACAAGTTTTGTATTTTAAAGAGAACCGTGCCTAAGGAAGAATGATTTGTTTTTTCGGCAAAAAGAATGTCTTCATATGAAATCTGAATTTTACGTCATTAGACTGTACAGAAACGCTAATAGGCCTACATACTACATACACGTAGTCAGGCGCGTAGAATTAAAGGGGAGGGGAGGGGGGGACTGTACGTGTCCCTCCCAATATCGAACTACTGTCAAACTGTCCCTAGCAATAATTTTGCTCAAAAAATAAATATATGTAGGCCTATATGTTACTGTAATTTCGGACGCATCTGAAACCAATGAGATTACCTAAGAAGTTAAATAGGCTTGGTTAGAAAACTGCGTGCGCATTTAATAAATAATGCTTTCAAGGACGCGCATTTAATACATGGGCAGAATGGATTTCTGGATTCCCCAAAAAAAAAAAGTTAACATAAAAGTAGTTTTAATCTCTTAATAACAAGAGCAAACGGAAAGCGCAATCTATGGCTATTATTAGCTCCCTACATAAAGCATTCTGACAGAAAATGGTTGTAATGGTTGTCCCCACCAATGTCAAAAACAAACCTATGCCCTTGCACGTAGTTACGCAATGCTGATGTTGTTAACATGAACAATTTGAGAACAAAGTATAACCGTAATAATAACTTGCTAGTTTGATGTGATATGAGATAACCGATCGTTAGATTTAAACACCCGTAGCGTTTTTCCTCAGTTGGTCAGAACAAAAGTTTTAGACTTGTTACTTACTTTTAGATGACAATATCCGGTGAAAATTCTTATTTGGCCCATATATTTGAATCTGTTAATCTGTGATTCCTAAATACAGTGAATATCCACAACGGTGCGGTGACTGACAGCCAAAACATTAGATTCATCAGCGCTGGAGCCGTGCCGGAGCACAACCCACCCATGGAAGATAATTCCGCACTTAACTGCAGTTGCCGGTTTTCACACAGGGATGGCGACAAAGAGGCAAAACTTATGGACTGCAGCTTTAACCAAAAATTAAGTACTTGTAATTAGAGTAGGTTACATTTTAAAATACTCGTAATCAGACTACAGTTACTTTTTTTTTTTATGGATTACATGATTACATATTCACCGATTAAATGCATTCAGAAAGTCCAGTTTTGTGGACATTCACACAGACTAGTCATTAGTCAGGTGACAACATAGCATTTGAGTTTTCAACATTGCATCAACTACTGATGAACGCATTAATTTTTATTTGAATTATCAATCTGTAGTTTTTTTTTAAAATCGTGTTTTATTGTCTTTGGAAGGCTTTTGTCTTTCAAACTTATTAAAATGCATATATTGACATTATTTCTTATTTACATGTAATGCAGGCATTCCAAAACTTTGTCATCTAAACCGTATTCACCAAATATACTTTAAGTATATTTGATTTTAAAATAAATATTTCAATAATTAAGTATCCCATTTGCATGATCATGGTTTATTTGATGTTGATTAATGGTCACATGGCATGCAGATAAATAAAAATATTTCATCTTTTCATTCATTTTAAAATGAAGACTATAGAAATACCCTTGAAAAGGATTATGTTACTGACTACAATTATTGTCATGTAATCTGGAATAAGTAACTGATTACAATTTGTAAGTAATCCACCCAGCTCTGTGTCTATTTATTTATTTATTTATTTATTTGTCTGTTTAATTTGATATTAAAAGCTTGAGTAGGGGTGCCAGATATATTTTCCCTGGTGAAACGTGATGTACACTGCCAGTGAAAAGTTTGGGATCAGTAAGATTTTTTTTTATGTATTTTAAAGAATGCTCATAAAGGCTTTGTTTATTTGATCAAAAATACAGAAAAAAAATGTAATATTGTGAAATATTATTCCAATGTAATATAACGTTTTTCTATTTTAATATACATTAAAAATCTTGTGAAAATCTAATGAATTTTTCAGCATCATTACTCAAGTATTCAGCATCACATGATCCTTCAGAAATCATTCTAATATGCTGATTTATTATCAGTGTTGAAAACAGTTGTTGCTTAAAGTATTTTTGGAAATTGTGATACTTTTTTTCAGGATTCTGTGGTTAAAAAGAACCGCATTTATTTAAAATAGATGGGTTTTCTAACAATATACACTACTGTTCAAAAGTTTGGGGTCAGTAAATTTTTATTCTTTCTTTTTTTTATGAAAGAAATTATTACTTTTATAGTATTTATTATTTTTATTACTTTTAGCAAGGATGTGTTAAATTGATAAAAAGTTATAGTAAAGACTTATATTGTTAAAAAATATTTATATTTTGAATAAATGCTGTTCTTTTAAACTTTTTTTATTCATCAAATCCTAAAAAAAATAAAAATAATAAATAAAAATATATAGCACAGCTGTTGTCATTAGAATGATTTCTGAAGAATCATGTGACACGGAAAACCAGAGTAATGCTGATGAAAATTCAGCTTTGCATCACAGGATTTTTTTTTATGTATATTAAAATAGAAACCATTATTTTTATATTGTAATAACATTTTGCAGTATTTTTTTCTGTATTTTTGATCAAATAAACACTGCCTTTGAGCATAAGAGACTTCTTTAAAATACATAAAAAATCTTACTGATCCCAAACTTCATTCCTAACTTTCATACAAGGTTGTTTTCCGTGCAGAAATTGTGCTGCGTGTCAGAATTTGATCAAATGTAAAGAGTTTATATGTCCAGTAACACAAAAATGCTTTAAAATTACATCTTGTATTACCTGCTCCACTCGTAATGTGATCTATATGTTAAAATTTCCTTGTCAAAAAAAAAAATATATATATATAGGCAAATCATTGCGTCAATTAAAATTACAAATCAAGGAGCATAAATCAAGTATACGATGACAAGATATAACCTTTTCAGTAGCTAGACATTTTAATGAATTCGGACATGACATCAAACAATTGGAATGTATAGGTAGAGAGGAAGTTATTGGATCACGGAAAGGAGGGAATATAAATAAAGAATTATTGAAATGAGAAGCATTTTGGATTGATAAATTCAGATCATTAACTCCGAATGGTATGAATGAAGAATTGGATCTTTCTGTTTTTCTGTGATAAATGCATAGTGGTTGAATAAACATAATATTTTTGTGAAGATCTTAAGCAGTCAGTTTGAATATCAGTGATTATTTATGACAATCTATGTCTGATGATTTTAATCATTGAATACTCCATGGTTTGATGCGAATGTTGATGATGATCCATTTTGACTGTTTGTTGGTATAAAAATGAAACCCCATGTAATTTTTGTCCGAAAAAGTGATTTATTATGGAGTGGTGGTGTGATTAATGTATACCAACTATTTAATATTGAGAATGAGCATGCAGTATTTTAGTGAATGAATATTGACGAATGAATGATGACGTCAAATTAGTGATTTAAAAAGTGGGTGGAAGTTTTTATTGTCAAACACACTGACGTTTGTCTTTGTCCCGTGGTGGAGAATAAAACAAAAAAGAGGATTATTTTATATGAGTGCGAATCATGGTGATTTTATAGCTAGTACAAAGACAAAATATATTTTTTAATTATTTTATTTGTTTAGTTTAAATTGACTAAGTACTAAAAGTACTTAAAAAAAAAAAAAAACCTGAATAAACTAAAACAAAAACCCTCATAGACATTTTTATAAAACCTGATGAAAATGATTAAAACACACAACAAAAATACCAAAACTGATATTAAACAAAAGTTTTAAAAATCTTATTTTTAATAAATAAATTATGTATATATGTATTTATTTAATAAAGTTAAAGCAAAATATGATCAATTTATGGCAAGTTTCAAAAGTTCAAAAACCATTCTCTTTTTTTTTTTTCTGTTGTGCATTATAATATTTGATTCCTGATTTTTTTTTCAAGCATGTGTAATTCTAAGTTTTAGTTGAGTTTTTTTTTTTTTTTTTTTTTTAAACAAATGAATCAGACATAAAGCAGAATTTGCATGCTTCAGTGTTCAGTATTATATATGTGACCCTGGACCACAAAAACAGTCATAAGGGTCAATTTTTTGGAAAAAGCTAAATAAATAAGCTTTCCGTTGATGTATGGTTTGTTAGGATAGGACAATAATTGAAAATCTAGAATCTGAAAAAAAAAAAAAATCAAAACATTGATAAAAATGCCTTTAAAGTTGTCAGAATAAAGTTCTTAGCGATGCATATTACAGTAGGACATTTACTAAATCTTAATGGAACATGATCTTATTATCCTAATGATTTTTGGTATAAAAGAAAAAAAATTATCATTTTGACCCAAACAATGTATTTTTGGCTATTGCTACAAATATACATGTACTACTTTAAGACTGGTTTTGTGGTCCAGGTTCACATAGTTATTATTTGCTTTTTGAAAACATACTTTTTACATAACCATAACAGATTAAACAATGCTTCACCATTCAGTATTAAATAATGAATAGTGTTTATTTGCATAAACCTAGTGAAGAAAAGAATGCAATAGATTTCATGCATTTGTGTCTTATCTTGTTATTTTGCTTATTTATTGCACTGTTTACAGAGGCACAGTGTCGTATATGGAAGCCCGCTGGCTTGTGTTTGTGCAGCTTTAGTTTATGTACACTGTGTACAGTATGTTTAAAGATCTGAGCTGTAGATAAAAGCGTTGAAACCCACAAGTTTTGATTATATTGGTCACTAATGTTTTAAACGCATTTACTAATGCAGGTCTGAAACATATATATGGAAACAGACTTTAACCTGCTTTAAGCAACAGGGACAATTTGACTAAACAAATTAGGAACCACAGGTTTTTATAGGTTAACACTGGGCAACTAAAATAGTAACACTCAGTTTACAGTGAATGCATGTTTGCAAAATCCCTAAAGAATCTGCAGGATGTTTTTCTTTTTTTAAGTGAGAGGCATCATAAATATGCATGTTGTTTTTATTTGGTATTTATATAGAGAAGACACAATAATACCTGGAATAATGCACACAATAGATCATATTTCACTATTTTTTTGTATTATTTGCAAATATTTTTTACATTATTTTTATGATCATAGCAAACATATCAGAACAGTAAGATTTTTTAATGTTTTTAAAAAGTCTCTTCTGCTCATTAAGCCTTTTTAGTGTGTGTGTGTGTATATATATATATATATATATATATATATATAACACACACACACACACACAAACACACAGAGAGCAGAGTTCATTTTTCTTTGATGAATAGAAAGATCCAAAGATCAGCATTTATCTAAAATAGAGAGCTTTTTAACATTATACATTATACCATTCAAAAGCTTGGAGTCAGTATTTATTTATGTATGTATGTATTTATATATTTATGTATATAAAAAAAATTGGAATATATATAAATTAATACTTTGATTTAACAAGGATGCTTTACATTGATCGAAAGTGATGATAAAGACATTTATAATGTTACAAAAGATTTTTATTTCAGATAAATGCTATTCTGAACTTTCTATTCACAGCCTATACAAATTCTACTCAGCTGTTTTCAACATAATAATAATTCAGCTTTGAAATCACAGGAATAAATTACATTCTAAAATATATTAAAATAGAAAACAGGTTTTTTAAATAGTAAAAATATTTCAAAATTGTAGTGTTTTTGCTGTATTTTGGATCAAATAAATGCAGGCCACTTTAAAAAAAAAAAAAAAAAAAAAAAACACATAAAAAATCTTAGTCTAGTGTATATAGTCACGATCAAAGTCTAGATCAAAATAATAAATCCAAAATAATGATAATTTATTTGTTTTGCATTGCTTGCAGAACTTATTAACATTATTGTTAATGATAATGAAGAATCAGACCGTGATATAGTTGATATTATAATTCAAAGCATAGATATATTGCACAGATATAATGTTTGTTATAGTAATAAAATTCTATATTTTAAATTATCTTGTAATTATAGCTGAATCTCACAAAAATGAATAAAAAAGCCCCATTAAATTAAATGTATGCTTATTTTTTTATTATATAAATTGTTATATTTTTAATTTATTTGACAATATAAAAATATCTAGCAAAAACAGTATAAATAGTTGATTTTAGTGCATAGCATTTCCTGTTGTATGGTAAATTATGTATTTCTTATGTTTACATAAATTCAGCATCAGTTTCTGTTTCTTCAAAAACTATTACTGAGGAACAGCTGAACGGTGAACAGAAGTCAATATGCTGATCCATTTAGAAACACTCGGCTGGTGATATTTCCCCGAGGTGATCGGGATTGATCGAGTTAATGCAGAGCAGAGCTGACAATACTGTCATATAATGATTACAGCAGATAAATGAAATGTTTCAAAGAGCTTGTCCTTATTTATCTTTGATTTAAACTTCAGAACAGACTCAACTGAGTCAACAGAGTTATGTAAATAAAAGTATAGAGCTGTAAAATACTTATTTGAATCTTTAGACAAAATCTAAAATCATCTCACCATCAGGCTCATAGTCTAATATAGTGGGAATATGGAAAACAGCTCTGTTTTATTCAGAGACTCAAAATGAGCAAAAATATGGAATTTGGTGCAGATGCAAAAACATTACAGTAAAGCATTTCACTGCAGAGATTTATTGTATATTTTAGCGTTACAGTTCTATTTCAACATTATTTCTGAATTATTATAAATAGTCTCTAAGTGGGAAAATCTCATAAAAACATGCAGATTGTATTTCATTCCAAAAGTAAAAGAAAAATCAATTAAATATATTTTTTCACATTATTTGCAAAACTGAAAGTGACATTTTACGTCACGTCTGCTGTAACTCATATAGACACTGATGACAGATGGACACAGCCTTCAGCTTTACATGTAATGTTTACATGTTTGTAGTTCTTCTGATGTATTAAATTATATTGTTGTTTTATAGATATATATATTAAATATATTTTTTTATGACAATTAAGCAAAAATAACAGACACACACACACACACACACACACACACACACACACACACACACACACACACACACACACACATAAAAGCATTTAATTACATAGATATATAGCATATTCTGGTAATACAACTCTTTTTTTAACATTAATATGTAGTTATTATGTATAGTCACTAGGTAGGTAAATGTCATAAACGCATGTCCAATCATATTATTATCATATATATATATATATATATAAAATAAGTAAGTCTCTTCTGCTCACCAAGCCTGCATTTGTTTGACCCAAAGTACAGCAAAAACAGTAAAAATGTATAAATAATAAACAAAATATTTCTATGTCAGATAAATGCTGTTCTTCTGAAATTTCTATTCATAAAAGAAACCTGAAAAAAAACAAAACAAAAAAAACATTTACTCAGCTGTTTTCAGCATAATTATAAATGTTTTTGAACAGCAAAGCAGAATATTAGAATGATTACCGGACAATGTGACACTGATGCTAATAATGCAGCTTTGAAATCAGGAATGAATTACACTTTAAAATCTATTCAAATGGAAAGCAGTTATTTTAAGTCATAAAAATATTACAGATTCTTACTGTTTTTGCTATACTTGGAATCAAATAAATGCAGGCTTGGTGAGCAGAAGAGACTTCTTAAAAAAAACATAAAAATTTTTACTGTTCAAAAACTTTTGACTGGTAGTGTATATATTAATTATTTTTATTTCATTAATTTAATATATTTTTATTAATAATAATTTTTTTAATTTTTTTTATTTATATATATTTTTTGCATTATTCACCAAACTTGGTTACCTTTTTTGTGGCAATTTATATGGCCAAAGAGTAAGATAAATTTCTGATAATGTGTAATGTAAACCAGTGAGATCTTTATAACAGTAGGCTTGAGAAGATCATTCCAAAGTAAAGCTTCTGGAAACAAACACTCCTCAAAAGATCCTGATGATCAGATTTGAGACGAAAAAGTAAAGCCAAACTGCTTCAGTCCAGCAAATGTTCATCTGGAAATATGACTACAGTTATTCTGATATCTGTACAATTACACAAAAAGACCTTTTACTTGATTAAAAATCTCTAAACTATCAATGAGACAGAAGACATGGAGTAGATTGAGTGTGACGGCAAACTTTTAGTCATTTAGAGGCTTAGAAAATATGATACAGTGGCTTTCTAAAACATTTCTTTATGGGTTTTTCCTTTCCACAGGCTTGGGAAATCCAATGTGGTTGCCTTCATTGACCTCAATCAAACCCGCTGCAGTATTGATCCAGTCACTAGTCATTGGTTCTCATGGTTCACTGAATATGCATTAGTGAAGTAACCGGCCCAGACTCAATCGACGACTGTCTCACTTTAGTATCCGTGAAACAGGACGCTCTCAGTCTCAGGTTTAAAAGCTATGAAGTGTGTTTTTGTCCTGATTTAGGAAAGGGACGTGTCCTCAGGTGTCAGATTGACAGCTCATTTCTCACTTGTCTCCGCCCCTTCTTCAGTCTAGTTTTGACAGCTGCTGTGTGTTCTTCAGAGTGTGTTGTGAAAGCGAGCGCATGGCTTTGCTGTCGTGTCACAATGGACTCGACTCTTGTTTCCCGCAGGTCGTCAGGATGTTCCAGAGGAAGAAGAAAAAGAGGAGGCTGGAGATCTCCACACCCAAGAACTTCGAGCACAGGGTGCACACGTCTTTCGACCCGGTGAAAGGCTGTTTCGTGGGTCTACCGCCTCAATGGCAAAGCGTTATAGAGACGCTCAAGAGGCCTAAACCTGTGGTGGATCCATCCAGCATCACCAAGGTGCAGCTCAAACCACAGAAGGTAAATCTTGTTTATCGAAATATGAAGATATGTCAGAATGTGTGTCTGGGGTTTGCATTTGATCTTTATGCATTTCTTTATCATTGCAATTTTATTATATTATATGTTTGTTGAATGCATGCAGTCATGTTATTGTTAATGTAATTAATGTGCACTGCAAAAAATGTTTTTCTTACTTTGATTTTATTTTGTCTTGTTTCCAGGTAAAATATCAAAAAATTCTTAAATCAAGAAGGATTTTCTAGACAAGCAATTAATATTGTAATGCTGAATGACAGTGTAACATTGTTTCAACCAAATCTTGAAGAATTTGGAGAATTTTATTGTCCAAAAACATATTTGAAACCTTAAAAGTAAACACTTTACTTACATTTAATGTGTTTTCTACAGACTTAAAATCACTTTTGTTTTTAAGTCTGTAACCCACACACTCCAAAAAATGCTTCTCTTACCTAGATTTTTTTTGTCTTGTTTCCAGGCAAAATATCTAAAAATTCTTAAATCAAGAAGGATTTTCTAGACAAGCAAAAATTATTCTTGTTTTCAGAAAAAATAAGTCATAATTTGCTTAAAACAAACAAAATAATCTGCCAATGGGGTAAGCAAAATAATCTTGTTTCAAGCAAAAACTCTCTTAATTTTAACTTCTTTTTTGGAAACGAGACAAAAAATCTAAGTAAGAAAAGCTTATTCTGACTTGTACTTATTTAAATATGTAAAATAATATGGGAGCATATTAATTTGTATTGTTTTAAATGAGTAAAACATTCTTACTGACAAATGGGCAAAAAAAAAAAAAAAAAAAAACAGCAACAATTTAAAGCAGTTTTACACTTGTTTTTGTGCTTAAACCCATTTTCGTCTTTAACCCATGTACATATTTGTAAACTATAGTATGAATCATACATTATTATATACAGCAATTATATACTTGATATTTCAGTGCAAAGCATTTCCCTCCATTTATATTCCAAGAATAGAGTGAAATGTTAACAGTATGTAATTATAATAGTCACTAGGTGAGTGAATCTCACAAAATATTTTTGCAATATTTGCAAAATTTAGTAGCGTTTGTTTATGACAATTAAACAAAAATATAAGATGCAAAAATATTTATTTATTCTGACAATTTATGACAAAAAAAAAATCAAAATATGCTTTTTTAATCTTTAATTTTGCTGTGAAATCTGATGGAGACATATTCTTTGCAGAACTTACTGTAATTTCATTAGTTTTCCCTGAGAAAGTTAGTTTCGGGTTCATGTTTGCAGCTCCAGTTGTAGATAATCTTGTGTCTGTTAAACAGGTTCTGTCTCGATTTTAGAGGGAGGTTTGGTTTATATCTATGTCAACGTCTTTGTCATAGTTCCCCAGGGTTCTCACATATCAGCAACACCATTCAAATGTTTTCATAATGTGGCACTAAGTGTTCCTGTGTGCTAATTATGCTGACAGACCTGCTCAATGCTTGCTGTTATATAATGATTTCAGTCCAGGATCATCAGTCAAGTCAAAGTCAAAGTCTGCTTTATTGTCAATTTCGCCATATATACAGCACATACATACAGAGAATTGAAATTGCGTTACTCTCAAACCCTAGATGCATACAGGTAACATTAACAATAACATAAGAAGTAAAATACAGTTACGTACAAAATAAATAATATATATAAAAATACAAATATTACAGTAAAAGAGTCAATTTAAAAATAAAGTGGCATTTATGATAGAGTTGTATGAGAGATAAAGTGACTTATGAAGATAAAGTGGCAATGGCAGATAGTAGTGCAAACCAGACAAATAGTCAGTGCAATGTTGGTGTAGTGCAAGAGCTTAATAGTCTGAGTATGTAAAGACCAAAGCTCAGAGAGTCAATGTGTATGAGGTAGATGGATGAGGTAGTGAACCGTGGGGGGTGATGTCTCAGAGGTCAGGTACATGGGGCAGAAAGAGGGGAGAGGGGGCAGAGTCGGAGGGAGTTCAGCGTCCTGACAGCCTGATGGATGAAGCTGTCTTTCAATCTGCTGGTCCTGGCCTGAAGACTGCGCAGTCTCCTCCCTGATGGCAGCAGACTGAAGAGGCTGTGTGACGGGTGGGTGGGGTCACCAGCAATGCTGAGGGCTTTGCGGGTGAGACGGGTGTTGTAAATGTCCTGGAGGGAGGGGAGAGAGACACCAACGATCTTCTCAGCTGCTCTCACTATGCGCTGAAGTGTCATACGGCAGGATGCATTGCAGGTGCCATACCACACAGTGATGCAGTTGGTCAGGATGCTCTCGTAGAAGGTGCACATGATGGGGGCTGGGGCTCTGGCTCTTCTCAGTTTGCGAAGAAAGTAGAGTCGCTGCTGTGCTTTTATGGTCAGTGCTGTGGTGTTGGCAGTCCAATCATCATCATTATCCAGTATATATTGCTTTCTCATGTCCAGTTCCTGTTCAAAATATCTCAATATCTCATGCATTTTTTTTTTTTTTTTCAATACTTGCAAAATTTATTTACATTATTTTTATGACAAATAAGCAAAAAATAATATTCCAGTAACACAGTGTTATTTCTTATATTTATTAAATGGTCACTATGTAGGTGGATCTCACAAATACATTTCCAGATCATATTTTATGCAAACAAATAAATAAATCAGTTAATTAATAGAAAAAAAATCATTAAAGACATTAGTTTTAATGATAATTAAACAAAACTATTAGACAAGCATTATATAGTTTTTTTTTTTTATTGCAAAGCATTTCACTAAACCATTATTAAGTAGTACAGGTATATTTGTAGCAATACATTGTATGGGTCCAAATTATATATTTTTTCTTTTATGCCAAAAATCATTAGGATATTAAGTAAAGATCATGTTCAATGTAAATTTACTACCATAAAAATATATCAAAACTGATAATATGCATTGCTAAGAACTTCATTTGGACAACTTTAAATGTGATTTTTCTCAATATTTATTTTTTTTTGCACCCTCAGATTTCAGATTTTCATATAGTTGCATCTCTGCCAAATATTGTACTATCCTTACAAACCATACATCAATGGAAAGCTTATTTATTCAGTTTTAAAAAAAATATTCATTAATTAATTAGTATATAAATAGTCACTAGTTAGGTGAATTCCATCAAATATTTCACTTTAAAAATCTAAAGA
This sequence comes from Cirrhinus molitorella, assembly GCA_033026305.1. Taxonomy (NCBI): domain Eukaryota; kingdom Metazoa; phylum Chordata; class Actinopteri; order Cypriniformes; family Cyprinidae; genus Cirrhinus; species Cirrhinus molitorella. Next base: position 18,171,775 of record CM065133.1, on the reverse strand, counting down.
AAATGATTGTATTACAAAATCTATATTTTTAAATTGTGTCCAAAATGTATTTGCATTATTTTTATGACAAAGAAACCAAAACATCAGGCAAAAATGATAATGCATAGCATTTTATGGCATATATGTATTAAATATTCCAGTAATGTAATACAGCATATATGTAGCAATAGCCAAAAATACATTGTATGTGTCAAAAACATTTTTCTTTTATGCCAAAAATCATTGTCATTAAGAAATTTACCGTAAATATATCAGAACTTAATTTTTGATTACTAATATGCATTGCTAAGAACTTCATTTGGACAACTTAAAATGCAATTTTCTCAATATTCGCACCCTCTCAGCCAAATATTGTTCTATCCTTACAAACCATATACAATGATAAGCTTATTTCAGCTTTCATATGATGTACAAATCTTTTTTTCTTTTTTTTAAATGGCCCTTATGACCGGTTTTGTGGTCCAGGGTCACATAGATTGTTTATTCCAGTAAAGGAATACAACATCTTATCACTGATAGATTTTTGAGGGGAAAAACTCTTCAAATACTATATAAAATATAGTTAATCAAGACAGTTCTAAATATTATAGATAAAAATTATGAAAAAAAGTTTTCTTCTTTAAAATGATCCTGGGGACAAACATTCCCTGAATAAATAATTGTATGAAGATCTATCAGCTGTCAATCAAACTGGAACTGGAACAGCATGAACTAGATTTTTGGTAATCGAGTGATAAAGCACCATCTTCGTTTGAGAGGCATGTTGTTGTTCCCGCTGGCTAAAGTTTCTCAGTTAACTGAGCAGCTGGAATGTGAAGCATAGTGTGTTTTTAACCAACACTGGTGTAATTAAAGCTGTCATGCATCAGACACATTATGTACTGTAATGGCATGTGTGTCCTGCATATGACACTGATCTATGACAATAATACTTTCAAATACTCATAAATGGAGCAGACTACTGAGAGATTAAATTAATCAAACGATCTGATTCAGCAGCCAATGATGTATTTCCAAGTTGACATGAAACACTGTGTACAACCCTTTTTCCGTGTTAAAAGGATGTAAATGTGATGCGGTTTAGATTGAAGCAGGTGTTTAAAGAGAAAAAAATTAGGGTTGCATTTGATGAATGCATTTATTTTTCTTTACAATATGCACTGATGAATCATTCACAGTGAATTAAAAAAGTAAAGTTACAATTTTATTTTATTTTATTTATTTTTCAAAGTCTACCAGGGGTGGGATGGGTGGGAGTGGGATCTAAATGTGCAAAATTGTTTTTTGTTATACTATTGTTTCCGGAAAATTCAATAAAAAATTGTTAATATAAAAAAGTAAAGTTACAGTTATATATATGGTCTTTAAAGAATAGTTCACCCCAAAAATTATAATTTCCTCAAAATGTCTTTAGGCCTCAATAAAATTGTATTAACTTTTATATATATAAACATTATAATAATTATAATTATCAAATTATATATTATATTGTTATATTAGATTATTTTGTTAAATTAATAAACACGTATATTAGAATTAAAAACAAACACAGATTTCTTATTAAAATATTTTTTTAGATTTTAAATCAGCTTTCATGTGTTTTTGTCAATTTTATTATTTTAATTTTTTAATGTTACATATTGTTAATTTAATAATTTTAATTTTAATTATTAAATTGTAAATAATAATGTTATATTATAATTGTATTAAATTATAAAAAATATACTAGAATTAAAAACAAACAGATATTATTATAATATTCTTATTAAAAATGTTTTTGTAATATTTTGAATCAGGTTTTAGTTTTGCATTTTCAGTTTTTAATTTTAGATTTATTAATTTTTCATGTGATTTTGTCATTTTTATTACTTTTTAAAAATGTTGCAGTGTTAAATATTGCTGTTTATATATATATATATATATATATATATATATATATGGTGTCCATCGATGTAAAAAAAAAACAAAAACAAAAAAAAACCTAATCACATATTTCTCTACCTGACAATAAAGTTTTTAATTATACATTTATATTACAATAATTTCACATTCATGCTTTAAATTAACGTAGAAACAACATAATGTATATTTTTTTATATTTCTTTATTGCCATCTTTTTTTATGACTTAAGGCAAGTATCACTGATTCCAGCTGTCTCTAGGATTTTTTTCTTAATATTTCACCATTGAATATAACCATTCAACATTACAGTATAATTAAAGAGGTATCAATTTAACATTTATTAGACTTGAAAAAATAACTTAAGTAACTAGCTACCTGTGCCCTTCATCAAGAAAATATGACCTAAAGTTATCAATCACTAAATTATATAAAATTCTAAATTATATAAAGGTAAAGCTTAAAACTACATAAATTGTTAATTTCCTCTTTTTAATTTTATTTTGGCTGCTATTACTTTAAAAGCTGCTCTCTGAAGTTGCTGCAGATCTAACGCAGCTTTAAACTCATAAATAATAATACTAACATGCACAGTTTTAAGGCAGCTTTAATTGCCTTTCTTTGTACATTTATATCTTAACTGAGGACATGACTACAACATTGCATACTCACAGTTTAATTTTTGTTTGAATATGATACAGCGCTTTAATATAGGCCTACAGCTTGTGCCGTAGAACATTTGGGCATGCACTTGAAGAGTGCGCTATGAGCACAGTATAACCGCTGACAGGACAGGTAAATTAGTTTTTACCGACATATGGCCTGACATCATTTAATCTGACCACAGTTCACTGATGTTCCACTGAAGCTCCTCATCACCGGTATGGTTTCTGTGCTTGTTTGACCATGTGATGTGCTCTGCGCATCTAAATAACAAATTTCCTTAGCACTTATGAGTGGGGTGGCCAAACCTAGCCCCTAAACATATAATATAAAACAGGCCATTCAAAATCGGAATGAATTTGAGGAGTAAATTTTGATGTTTTGTTTATTTTTCTCTTGTAGAGGATTGTTCGCGGCAGTTTCATCGGACATGAGGACTACATTTCTGCGGCGATCGCTCAGATGAGTCGACTCTCTGTTACAAGCTCGAACTCGTTAAGAAGAACCAGCCCGTCTTTAAGGAAAAGAGCCCAGTCTCTGGGCCGTCTGGGTGAGTTAGCTGAAGGAGAGACTCAATACGAATATCAGGAGCTCAATGACGCCAATCGCAAAAATGGCGGGCCGCTCTCAGACTGGCACTCAAAATCCAGACAGGTGCAGAGCGAGATTGGAAGTCCACGACCCGAATCCAGTGAGTCACGACCGAGAGCTAAGTCGATGTTCATGGGACAGCCAGTGCTAATGCCCAGAGACATTTTACTAGCACCTAGGACTGTTCGTGAAGGGCCCGGTATCGATGAAACGGATGGTAAACCCAACCAGAGGCCCGTATCGTGTCTCTACAGCACATACAGTGAAAAGGACGGAGCGAGACTGAACTCAGAACAGACAAAGATTGAAACGCCAAGGAGACCTCAGTCCACGTACAACTTCAAGGTGTGTAGAAATACTAACAAAATGATGGTATAAGAATGTTTTGCTAAGATGCTAGGACAGTGGAGACTGACAGGAAAATGTTGGATCAATGGGGGGAGCGGGCTTGGCAAAGGTTCCTGGGTCAGGAATTGAACCCAGGTCGACCAGAAGTGCAGTTGTGCTGTATGTCAGTATGCAAACCACTAGGCTATAAGTATTGATGAGTTTATTACGTTTAAAAAAGTTTTTAAATTATATATTATATCATTCAATATTATATTATAATTTAAAAAAAAAGTATTTTCAGTTTTTAATTTTAGATTTATTGATTTTTTTTTATGTGCTTTTGTCATTTTTATTTCTTTTAAAAAAATTGCAATGATAAATATTGCTGTTGTGTGTGTGTTATTATTATTTTGAATTAGCTTTTAGTTATGTATTTTTATGTATTTTTTATTTATTTATTGTTATTTTATTTGCTTTTGTCATTTTTATTACTTCTTACAATTTTTGCAATGTTAAATATTTAAATAGTTAAAAAATCTATATTTATTCATTATATATTTTAAGTATTAAGTATTAAATTGTAATGGTTCTGTAATTGTAATGAACCTTTGTAATATTTTTTTTTCTTAAACTTGCTTAGTTTTTGCTTAGTTGCTTTTTTGCCAAAACAACATTTCTACATTTCTCAACATTTCATTTGTTGAAAGTTATGGTCTGATATATATACAGTAAAAATGACCAAAAAAAAACAAAAAAAAAACCTCAAAATATTAACAAACATTATAATTGTATATCAATGATACTAAAATAACACAATTTAAAAACAATGTTTTTAAAATGCATTAAAAAAATAGCTAAAAATAAAAACTAAAATGAAAATGAAAAGTAATAGGAACCATATAGTAATATTTAAAATAAATACATAAATAAAAAGGAGTAAAAATTACAAAAACGCATAAAAACTAAATACAAATACAAAAACTAAAACTTAGTAACTAAGTAAAAATACAAAAATTAAAAACAAACTCAAAATATTAACAAAAACTATAATATAATAACATTTTTGTAATAAAAAAAACTAATTTGTTATTTGCCAATGCAACATTTCAATTAAAAAAAAAAATAATAATAATAATCAAATTTTTTGATTTTTCAAAATGTGATGTTTTTTTTTTTTTTATTATTTTATATCAAGGAAAAAAAATGTTCAATAGTAATTGGTTTAGTTGACAATGACCACACACAAATTTTATTCCAGTGTAATAAGCTACTTTTATATTTCATCATATTTTTCCTATGAATGCAGGTGAATTCACCAAGTTTCCCAGCCATTTCCAAACCCAACGGCACTAGCAGTCCTAAACCAGGCCACGGAACAACAGCCAGCCACCAAACCTCACGTCCTTCTTCCGATGACCTTGTTTCCACCATCAAAACCCCCAGGACTCCAGCCTCAGTGCCACCGACGCAGGACAGCCCATCCCAGCCCAGACCTGCGCCAACCGGCTCACCCGCCAGTCCCGGCGGAGCCTCGTCGCCCACCCTGAGAACAGCCCAGACGCCCGGCAGTATCCCAGAGTCGCCCAAAGTCACGCATGAACAATTCAAAGCCGCTCTGCAGATGGTGGTGGACAAAGGAGACCCTCGTTCGTATCTGGAGAACTTTGTGAAGATCGGCGAGGGCTCCACGGGTGTGGTGTGCATTGCGCGGGAGAAACACAGTGGACGGCAGGTCGCGGTGAAGATGATGGACCTGAGGAAGCAGCAAAGGAGAGAACTGCTGTTCAATGAGGTATGAGCCGCTTATTTTTCATTCACAACACATTTAAGTCATGTAATGGATTTCACATTTATGTGAAAACAACATTTAATGGAACATCATTTAGGGTGAGATTACTTTGCTATTATTTCTTTTTTATACTAATTCTTTATACTAACGGTGCAGAAAGTAAATATGCTGTAAATGTTTATTTAAAGGATTACATAAGTATTGTTATATAAAGAAATAAAATTACACACACATATAAATACAGTCAAAAGTTTACATGCACCTTGCAGAATCTGCAAAATGTTAATTCTTTTAGCAAAATAAAAGCAATCATAAAAAAAAAAAAAAAAAAAAAAATCATGGTATTTTTTTATTTAGTACTGACCTGAATAAGATATTTCACATAAAAGATATTTACATATAGTCCACAAGAGAAAATATAAATATATTATATGAACACCCTGTTCAAAAGTTTACATACACTTGATTCTTAATACTGTTGTTACCTGAATGATCCACAACTGTCTTTTTTGTTTAGTGATAATTGTTCATGAGACCCCTGTTTGTCCTGAATCTGTATCCCTCAGGTCCCACAAATTCTTTGGTTTTTCAGCATTTTTGTGTATTTGAACCCTTTCCAGCAATGACTGTATGATTTTGAGATCCATCTTCTCACACTGAGAACAACTGAGGGACTCAATGCAACTGTTACGAAGGTTCAAATGCTCACTGATGCTTCAGAAGGAAAAACTATGCATTATGAGCTGGGGGTGTAAACTTTTGAACAGAATGAAGTTGTGTGCATTTTTCTTATTTTGCCTAAATATATATATATTTTTTCATTTAGTACTGCCCTTCAGAAGCTACGGAAGATACTTGCATGTTTCCAAAAAGACAAAATTAGTTAAATTTACCATGATCTTCAAATTCAAAAAGTTTTCACAGCCTTGCTCCTAATGCATCCTTTTTTCTAGAGCATCAGTAAGCGTTTGAACCTTCTGTAATAGTTGCATATGAATCCCTCAGTTGCCCTCAATGTGAAAAGATGGATCTCAAAATCATACAGTCATTGTTGGAAATGGTTCAAGTAAACAAAAATGCTGAAAAAACAAAGAATTTGTGGGATCTGAAGAACAGAGGGCAGGACAACTGTTCAGGACAAACAAGGGACTCATGAACATCTAACACTAAACCAAAAAAAAAAAAAATGTGTGATGGAAAAAAAAAAGAAAAAGATGTGGATCATTCAGGTAGCAAGAGTATTAAGAATCAAGCGTATGCAAACTTTTGAACATGGTCACTTTTATAAATTCAACTATTATATTTTCTTGTGGATTATATATGAACGTCTTTTATGTGAATTATTCAGGTCAGATAAAAATAAAAAATAACATGCATTTTGCATGATCCCTCTTATTTTAATAAAATAATTAATATTTTGCAGATTCTGCAAGGTGTATGTAAACTTTTGACTTCAACTAATATATATATATATATAAAACAACAACTATAATTGTATATCAATGATACTAAAATATTTTGTATGTATTATATTCAAAATAACTAAAAAAAAAAAAAATCAATTAAAAGTAATAGGAACCATATAGTAATATTTAAGAAAAAATAAAATAAATACATAAATAAGAAAACAGTAAAAATGACTAAAACTAAAACTTGGAAATGAAAATGGGAAATTTTAAACAAACTTAAAATATTAACAAAACTAATTGTATATCAGTGATACAAAAAATTTTAATAATAAAAAAATTATTATTTTAAAAAATAGCTAAAATATATAAAACTGAAATAAAATGAAATAGGAACCCTATAGTAATATTTAAAATAAATAAATAAATAAATAAATAAGAAAATAGTAAAAATTACAAAAACACACAACTAAAAGTTTTTTTTAAGATGTATTATTTCAAATAGCTGGAAATAACTAAAACTGAAATGAAATCCATTTCATTTGGGATACTTTTCAGTTTGCATATAAGAGTAATAGAAGCACAGACGATGTGGTACTGACTTAATGTGGTACAGTTACTAAACATCTTATGAATCCTAAAGGATATGCCAGGATTTTATTTGTGGATTTTAGTTCAGCTTTTAATTCAATGAAGACACATCTTCTTTTAAAAAGACTATTGGAGCTTAATATTAATCAAGGGCTGATCCTTTGGATAAAAAATATTCTGTCTTGCCGTCCACAAAGAGTTTGTGTGAGAGGGGTGATGTCTGATGTGCTCACTGTGAGCAATGGGTGCCCACAAGATTGTGTTCTCTCCCCGGTGTTCTCTATTTTTTACCAATGAATTTACAATTAATGAGGAAAATTTTAGACTATCTAAATACGCTATATGTAAATAGCGTTAAATATTTTATATATATATATATATATATATATATATATATATATATATATGCGTGTGTGTGTGTGTGTGTGTGTGTGTGTATCAATTTCTTTCAAAAACAGAGAAAATAAAAATTGAACAGTAGTGTATATTGTTGAAAAACCTTTCTATTTTAAATAAATGCTGTTCTTTTCAACCTTTTATTGATCAAAGAATATTGAAAAAAAGTATCAGAGGTTCCAAAAAAATATTAAGCAGCACAACTATTTTCAACACTGATAATAAATCAGCATATTAGAATGATTTCTGAAGGATCATGTGACACCGAAGACTAGAGTAATGATGCTGAAAATTCAACTTTATTTACAGATATAAATACAATTTTAATATATATTAATATAGAAAAACATTGTTTTACATCGTAAAACTATTTCACAATATTACTTTTTTCTGTATTTTTGATCAACTGAACACAGCCATGATTCTTTAAAAAAAACATACAAAATTTTAATGATCCTAAAATTTTGAACGGCTGTGTGTGTGTGTGTGTGTGTGTGTGTGTGTGTGTGTGTGTGTGTGTGTGTGTGTGTGTGTGTGTGTGTGTGTGTGTGAAAGATAATTTTTCATATATAATAATAAAAAAAATGAACCATGGATGTAATTCCACACAGGTGGTTATCATGCGAGACTACAGGCATAAAAACGTGGTGGAGATGTACAAGAGTGCTTTAGTGGGTGAAGAGCTCTGGGTCATCATGGAGTACCTGCAGGGTGGCGCTCTAACAAACATTGTCTCTGAAACCAGGTAAGAAACTAGTTTCTAACATATAATGGACATGAGGTATTCCTCAGATTATGTGTGTTGTTAAAAAGAGTATGCTGGACTTTGATCAGGTGCATATTTTCACCTGATTTCATACTGACATTGAAACACTATAGAGAGCTGCCGCTGTTAAAATCAATCCTGCAAATCCTCTGAAGTTCCTCCACAACACTGGCACAGTTAAGATCTTTTTCCAGATTGTATCTTAAACTTCACTTAACAACAACAGATTTTTCTGCTCGCTCAACTTAACCTGTAAAGAAAGAGTTACATAAAAATTTAAAAGCTGGAAACTTTCAAAGCATCATGAAGGTTATTTTTTACACAGCAGTTACTGCGATAAAGTCAGCCCTGATTGCACAATGTGTGTCATACTTTATGCATGCATGCAATGTGAATATGAATTGCAATGAGTTCTCAAGAACACAATAAGCACTGAACATTCACTTGCATTTACAAGTTTGGGGTCGGTAAGATTTTTTAATGCTTACGAAAGAAGTCTCTTCCGCTCACAGAGGCTGTGTTTATTTGATCAAAAATACAGTAAAAATAGTGAAATATTATTACAATGTAAAATAGCTGTTTTCTATGTGAATATCTGTTAAACTGTAATATTCTGTGATCACAGCTGAATTTTCAGTATCATTACTCCAGTCTCCAGTGTCACATGATCCTTCTGAAATCATTCTAATATGCTGATTTGCCGCTATTTCTGATTATTATCAACGTTGAAAAATGTTTTTGTGGAAACCGTGACACATTTTATTTTTCAGGATTCACAGATGAATAAAAGCGTTTATTTGAAACATAAATCTTTCGGAACTTTTATAAATGTCTTTACTGTCTCTTTTGATCAATTTAATGCATCCTTGATGCGTAAAAGTATTAATTTCATTAAAAAAAGAGGGTGCGCTAAAGATTTACAAAGGGTCGCCAAGCTCACTGTTTGACCATAACCAAGATGAATTTCCCTACAGTTAGTACTACCGTTTAATATATTGTATTATCATTAAAAAAAATGATAGTAAACAAAAATGTCCTTAAAATAATAGAAAAGTGTACTGTGATTTGGAAAAACTCACATAATAACTGTCCAACAAGCAGAAATAGTAATAATCTCACATAGCAGCATGCAGCGTAGGTTTCATTTTGTTTGAGAATATGGCTTACAGCAGTGAAAGGTTTTAGAGAGGGAAATTATAATAATTAAAATATGAAGGAATTATATGAATTTATCTCTGAAGGGAACTGACTGCCTTCAGAAACATTTTCATGTTATTTTCATTTCATCTTTCATCTTACTGCCTAATAAAACTATTTATTCTCTCTCTGTACCATATGCGCCAATGTGTTATTATTGTGTTATTATTCCTGCTAAATATAAACACAGTTTAAGTAGCTTTAACTTCAGTGTTTGCTCTTTTGTGTCAAAGGAGTGCAAGGAGGCACAGCCCATGTTTATCTTGTGTGTTTTTATAGGCTAACGGAAGAGCAGATTGCTACAGTGTGTGAAGCTGTTCTTCAGGCTCTCTGTTATCTTCACGCTCAGGGTGTCATTCATAGAGATATCAAGAGCGACTCCATCTTACTCACGTTGGACGGCAGGGTGAGAACCATTGTGATGTCCATAGAATCTTCCTGAGTGCTGCTAATTACACTTGACGAGTATGGATTTGCACATATATGAGCACTTCTAAATGGGTTACTTTTCAAGGACTGAGATTTCAACACATGAACTGCTTACAGTACAAAAGATAATCCTTAAAATAATAGAAAAGTTAATTTATTAAAATAACAATAGACTCAATAGTTTACAAAATTATTAACATGTATTGGGCATTTAGGATTTTTATTATTTATTTTTTTATTTTTTTGAAGTATGGATTACTTTTCATAAGAAAATAATTTTCATAAGAAAATAAATAAATTTCTGGCAATTTCTGAGTGAAAATTGTTTCCATACCTGTTTTTTTTTTCTTTCTTTTTCAGTATACCAGTGTTATGATCATAAAAATAAAAAAAAAAATTATATATATATATATATTATACAATTAATTAATTATATACAATTAATAATAATAATAATAATAATAATAATAATAGTACAAAAATAAAATTAAATATTTCAGCTAATTGCAGAGACAGCAATTTTCAGTTTTGTTTAGGTTAGCTTCACTAAGTAGTAAAATAAGTAAAACTAAAACGGAAATAAAATTGATAAAACCTAATTAAAAACACAAACACACACATCACAATTACTAAAACTGAACAAAATGAAAATAAAACATATAAAATTAAATATAAAGAAAAATATAAAACTGAAAACTATATAGTAATATTTAAAATGAAACAAAAACACAACTAAATTACTTTACCTAAAATGTAAATAAAAAAGTAAAATGTAAAAATAAAATCTATGTAGAAATATTTAAAAGAAACACATTCTAATAAAATAAGACAAAAACAAAACAACATGACTAAAACTTTAACTAAAATGAAAATGAAACCTGGAAAAAAAAATATATACACAAAAATAAAATCTAAATATTAAGAAAAATCTTTCAGTGATACCAAAATAATACTACTTACTAATGAGGTAAGCAAAATAATCTTGTTTTGTGTTTAAAATAAGATTATTTTGCTTACTCTATTGGCAGATTATTTTGCTTGTTTCAAGCAAGAACTCACTTAATTTTGATTTTTTTTTTCTGAAAACAAAACAATTTTTTAAATGTCTAGAAAATCCTTCTTGATTTAAGATTTTCTAAATATTTATGCTGTAGATAAGACAAGTAAGAAAAGCATTTTCAGAGTCTTTTCCATTACTGACAAAGTACACTTGTAGTGTGTAGTAGATGAGACTCTTAACCACCTGACCAGTGAAATAGTAGAAATATTTAAAAATGGAAAATAAATAAATAAATAAATAAAAATACATATCTGACCAGTACTGATTTGGCATCTTGTTTGCTGTTTTAAAGGTCAAACTGTCCGACTTTGGATTCTGTGCTCAGATCAGCAAGGATATCCCTAAAAGGAAGTCGCTAGTCGGGACTCCATATTGGATGGCACCGGAAGTGGTTTCAAAGACCCCATATGGAACTGAGGTGAGCAAACATTATCAAACATGCATGAAAAGAGAAAGTACCTTGAATATCTCAATGTCAGTTTAGCTTTTAATTGAATCAGATCATAAATGAAGTAAACAGATGTTTTTAATAAACAAAATATATAAACGTCAAGGCACGTGTCATACTCGGAAAACATGGATGTGTGTGCATTTAATGCAAGTATGAAAGTAAGATGTTTAATAGGGCTTTTAATTAGTTTTATTCCAAATTATATTCATCAAATTGAGAATAATACGGTAAGCCTTAATATCACTTATACCAAAATCTACATGGCTATAATGAATTATGCTAATTTCTGTCCAGTAATTTCCACATTGGTTGAGGCCATTGACTTTAGGAGATAAAACTGAAATCAAATTAAAAACAATGAGTTTCCCTTTCCCAGTTAACAATACATGTTCTAAGAATGTTTTGCTAAAGTTTGCATTTAGTTATGAATTCCTGAATGTTCAATTGTTTTTTTTGTTTTTTTTTTTAATGCAAAACTTTCATTTTAGAATTCAAATTGTGAATGTTACTTTTAAATGTTCTCTGAACATTCTGAAACAAATATTAACTTTTGAAAAAATTATACATTAATGTTTCAGGGGGAAACAACATATTTCCCCCTGACATACATTTAAAGTATTTAGCTATGAAAACATTATTTCTGAATGTTATTATTATTTTTTTTTAATTCTTAATTTTTTTAATTTTTGGGGGGGTTATACAAAAGTTAAGTGAACATTGTATTAACACTATGGGAATGTTACTTTTAAATGTTTAAATGAGTAATAACATTTGATAAACATCCAAATAAAATGTTTCAGAAAAAAACATTTGTGAACAATGTGTAAATGATGTTTTTGTGCTAACGTTTTGAGAACATTATTAGAGACCACAGAACTGAATGAATGTTCTATCAATGTTTGTTCCTAACTTTGAGAGAAGGTTCTGAGAATGTTCTCTGTTAGCTGGATTATTACTGCAGGTATTTAAGTCACAGCAGCACAGCAGATACTGGAAACACACACAATCTCTTACACCTGAAATATGGATTGAATCACTGATTATAAATGCTGGGAAAAATTGAACTGCAATCACACTCATATAGACATTCAGTTCATAGGAAGTCTGATATTAGTCCATTGTTTCTATAGTCTTCCAACTTCTCCATCTTGTTGTGCATTATATTGTTTTTGTGCCTTTATTGTGTTAGTTGCGTTAACCTTTTGTGTAATAGCATGCCTAAAGAAAACGGTAACACTTTATTTTAAGGTGTCTATAATACAGAGTAATTACCTAATTAAGTACTTAGTAGTAGCCATGGTACATGAAACAAAATGTACTTGCCATGTAAGTTATGGATCAGCCTGTACCTACAGATTGTAATTATGTAGATGTAATAGGCAGCTATTGTTCCACATATGTAACAGACCGAGTCTGTTACACAGCTACTTGTACACTTACGTACAATCTTGATACACTTTATTTTAAGTAGCTTACGCCTGTGTAATATTCTGTAATTTTAATGTAATTAGAAAGGTGTTAAATGTATTTAAGCTGTGTACTGGTGGGTTAAATCAAACTAAGGAGCAGCTGAATAAGGTGTACAGTATAGATAAGTAGCTAGCTGTGCAACAGACTCGGTCTGTTACATATGTGTAACAGTAGCTGCCTATCTATAGTACAGAGTAATTACCTAGTTAATTACTTAGTAGTAGCTGTTGTACTTGCATGAAACAAAATGTACTTTCCATGTAACCAAGTTATGGAACAGTCTGTACTTACAGTTTGTAATTATGTACATGTAACAGACAGCTACTGTTACACATATGTAACAGACTGAATCTGTTACACAGCTAGCTACTTATGTAACCAAAAGATTGTTACATATGTGTTGCAGACTTTATACAATGTAATTATAAATGCAAGTACACAGACACGGACAGCTACTTAAAATAAAGTGTGTCAAGATTGTACTTAAGTGTACAAGTAGCTGTGTAACAATAGCTGCCTATTACATCTACATAATTTAAAACTGTAAGTAAGTGGCTATTATACATACATTGTAAGTAATTATTTCATTTCCACATTTATTCAAACAACTAATAAATTATATAGAGAAAGCGAGCAAAGAGCATCTACGAAGCTTTTGGAAACTCTGAATCAGTTATTACTGCTTCGCAAAATGACTCACTATTTCAAAGCGCTAAAATCAGATCGCGTATTGTGAGAAAAGCGCGTATCGTGAATCATTTGATTCAGAACGGGATTTCAAAGCGTGTATCGCAAAACATTTGATTCAGACCAGGAATTCAAAGCGCGTATCGCGAAACATTTGATTCAGAACAGGAATTCAAAGCGCGTATCGCGAAACATTTGATTCAGAACAGGAATTCAAAGCGCGTATCGCGAAACATTTGATTCAGAACAGGAATTCAAAGCGCGTATCGCGAAACATTTGATTCAGACCAGGAATTCAAAGCACGTATTGCAAATCATTGGATTTAGAACAGGAATTCAAAGCACGTAAGGCAAATAATTTTTTGAAACTCTGAAACCCTGAATCAGTTACCACTGCTTCGCAAAATGATTCACTATTTCAAAGCGCTAAAATCAGGTGTTACATGTATTTAAGCTGTGTACTGGTGGGTTAAATCAAACTAAGGTGCAGCTGGATAAGGTGTGCAGTATAGAAAAGTAGCTAGCTGTGCAACAGACTTAAATTCCAGAACAGGAATTCAAAGCGCCTTTCGCAAATCATTTAATTCAGAACAGGAATTTTAGGTTTAGATCAGGTCTTTGGAGCAGCCCCCCCCCCCCCCTCCCCCAAATAACCCCTGGCAAATCGCACCCAGCCAAAAAATTTAAGAATGATTGGGAATGTCATGAAAATGCATTAGTCCAAAGCCATAGGAAACCTGTATTTATTTTAGTTTTTATGTTTTATAAATGGTCAGATGTTCAGTTGTCAAAAATGAGATGATGATACATAGTATACGTTCATCAAATACTTTTACCTTAAATGTGCTCAAATCCCAGGCTCAGCCCATTCAGAAGTACCAATACTTGGGTAGAAACCTATACATAGGAGCTTGATAAAAATGCTTATTTTAAAGAAAAATATCAGATGGATTTAGAGACTTTTGAATCTGAACTCTTCAAATATACATTTTGTTTGTATTCATTTGCAATAGTTTTACTTTTGGTTCCTTGTATTTGTCTATGACCTACAGGAGAACACAAGTGTTTGTGTCACTGACAAACAGCTTCTCAGAAGTGAGCTTTAGCTATAGCTCATTGTAATTCGTGAGAATGTGGTGTGGTCCTGATTTCTGCTGAAGTGAAAGGTCATGATGTTTTGTGGTGTTTGTAGGTGGACATGTGGTCTCTGGGGATCATGGTGGTGGAGATGGTCGATGGAGAACCTCCGTATTTTAGTGAGACACCCATAGCAGCAATGAAGAGACTGCGGGACGAGTCGGCGCCCACTGCCAGAAACATCAGCAGGGTAAAACCAGCACAACCTCAACTGGGTTATTTCTGTGAATTAAAACTGAAACTAAAACTATGAAACAAACAAACACCTTTTACTTAAAGTAAATAAACATTCACTAAAATAAAAAATAAAAAACTCACTTTATTTCAGCTAGTTGCCAAGGCAACATTTCACATTTGAATTTGAATTTAACTTGATATACTAAAACTGAAACAAAAATTAATAGTAATATAAATACAAAATATAAGTACAATACAAAAAATAAGTAACACTAAATGTGAAATCATAACATGCATGTGAACTATAAAAAATAATTTTCGATAATAGAAATAAAGTAAATAAACTGAAATAAAATAAAAAAATAGCTGAAACACTTAAACTTAAAAAATTACTTAAACTAAAAAAAAATATATAGAAAAATAAAGCTTAAATAGAACTCTAAAATAAATTATAAATCTAAAATTGTAAATATTTAAAAGTACTAGAATTACTAAAATAAATAAAAAAATAAATCAATAAATAGGAAAATAGAGCTAAATGAATAAAATGACAAAAGCTCAAAATTACTAAAATTCAAAGTAAAAATATATATGCTAATATAAATCTAAAATATAAAAATAAATAGAATATAAATAATACTAAAACATCCTTGATTACACTGATAAAAAAATATTAGACATCATTGTCATTCATTTAAAAACATAAATGAGATAAAACTTTAAATGGATTAAACGAAAATATACATGCTAAAAAGTACTACATTTACTAAATGTAAAACTGAAAAATGTACAAAAGGGTACGTAGTAATATATAAAAACATAAAAAGCATAACAAACTTACTGAATTTAAATATGTAGAAATAAAATCTAATATAAATATAAAAAATAAGATAAATAGAAATATATAAAACTAAAATGAATGAAAATGGCAAACACATAGCAAAAGTACTAAACCTCAAATTATTAGCTAATATAAATATAAAAAATAAAACCTAATTTATAATATTAACAAATACTATAAATAGTATATAAATGGTACTACAACAGCACTGATTTTATGTATGAATTAAATGAAATAAAATTACTATATCATAACCATAAACAGAAGTGCCATAATTCTCCCCAAAATCTGCTTAGTGAGATTTAAAATTAAGAAAATTATGCCTATTTTTTTAAGGACCATCAAGTTATTTTTTGTCATTGTTGACATTGACATTGACACATTAAATTCTCATGTTCTAATAATAATGTACTGTATCTCTGCTCTTATCAGATATCTCCTGTTCTAAGGGACTTTCTGGACTCGATGTTGACGCGTGATCCTCTGGAGCGAGCGAACGCCGGTGATCTTCTCCAGCATCCCTTTATGCTGCAGGCCACTTCTCATCGCTGTCTGGTGCCGCTGGTGGAGCAGTACCGCAAACGCATGTCCCGCTGCTGACCATCCCTCCACCATTAGCACTTTTCTGACTCGTTCCTGATCTACTGAAACACTGAGCTGACATTCCCTCTAGAGACACCCATGCAGGAGGATAGGAGCAATTCACCCCAAATCCATCCTTCTGTCAGCATTTATTCCTCTTATTCTAATGTATTTGCACAGAAACTTTGACATTGTGTTATATATAATAGAGACTGTGCTGGCGGGTTTATGAAATGCATCTGATGATCCTTCACAATGTATGGAAGCTGGTTTCTGCTACAGGACAAGGTATTGAAAGGTAATTGTGACCTTATTTCTCACAATTCTGAAAAAAAAATTTAATGAATTCTGAGATGTTAACAGCTGCGAGACAAAAAATAGCAACAAAAGTCAGAATTTGCCTGTATAAAATCAGACTTGGAAAAAAAACTGAATTGTGAGAGAAAGTCAGAATTGGAGAAGAAAAGGTCAGAGTTGTGAGGAAAAATAGAACTTTGAGAAAAAATAGAATTGTGAAATATAAATTTATACTTGTGAGACAAAAAAATGAATTATAGATAGTGAGATATAAAGCATATAAAGAGGAAAAATAGAATTGAGAGAATGAAATATTGTGCAAGATATAAAGTCAGACTTGTGAGAAAAATAAAATTGTGGGGGAAAAACAGAATCACAAGATACGAGGTCAGAATTGGGGGGGAAAATAGTTTTGCAAGATATAGTCAGAATTGTGAGGAAAAATAGAATTGCAAGATATAAAGTCAGATTTGCATGAAAAATAGAATTGCGAGATATAAAGTCAGAATTGTGAGAAAAAATAGAATTGTGTGGAAAAATATTTAATCGTAAGATAGAAAGTCAGAATTGTTATAAAAATCAATTGTGAGAAAAATAGAATTATGAGATTTCAGAATGGAAAAAATAGAATTGCAAAAATAAAATAAAATTGTGAGATATAAAGTCAGAATTGTGGGGAAAAAGTAGAATTGCAAGATAAAGTCAGACTTGTGAGAAAAATAGAATTGAGAAAATGTTTACATTTCGAGAAAAAATAGAACTGAGAAAAAGTATAATTGCGAGATAGTCAGAGTTGAGAAAAATAGAACTGAAAAACAGAATTGCAAGATTGTCAATTATGAGAAATAGAATTGTGAGGTATAAAGTCAGAATTGTGAGGAAAAAATAGAACTGTGAGGAAAAAAAACAGAATTGCGTGATATAAAGTCAGAATTGTGAGATTAAAGTCACAATTACCTTTTTCTATTTTTTATTCCATGGCAGAAGCAGGCATCCATAACAATGAGACTAGTAACATGAATTATGAACCATGCTGACTTTAAAGTGTAACTTTTATTACTGTACAGCTTTGGATAAAAGCATCTGCTAAATGATGTTATAATAAACGTGTCTATGAAACTGAACTGGAGCTCTTCTGTAAACCAGCAGGCTGTGGAGACACTCTGTTTGTATTTTGGTTTCCAAGATGTTAAAGAACAATAAATGATTTTTATAATTCATATCTCTTGTTGCAAATGCCTTAAATGTCAAGTCAGATTGGAATCTCGTTTTAAAGTAAGGATTTACAAACTGCATTTGATGCTATAAAACATATTGAATGCATGATTTAAGAAACAGCTTCTTAACCACAGAAGGCTGTTAAAGCTTGTCTGATGATTGATGGCTGTTTAATAAGTGCTTATAATTATAATAATTTAGATTCTCACATTTATGTAACTCATTTTATAAATGCGGTCTCCTCCTGGCTGTATTCCTTCTGTAATCTCAATCCAATGGTTTTGACCACACACTGATGATATCTTGAACATGTTTTACATGAAGTGAATGAGCATGAACACTTCTGTCAGCTCATCTACTGCCTGATAAACTCATTTACTTATGTAGCACTTAAATACTTATGAGATAAGAAATACTGCCACATATTTCGTGTTCTTACTCGACCTCAAGTTCGAAAACTAAAACGATATAGAAATACAGAGTTAAAAACTAATGAAATGACGATAAAAGATAAAAAAATGATGCAAAATAGTTATAAAAACTATATCTCTTAATTATACTGAAATAACAACTATTGTAAAATCCTAACATGCATATGAAATGGTTTTTTTTGCATATTTTATTTAGTGCTACTATTGTATAATCATTATTTGTGAACTCTAAGTAAAGCTGAAATGAACTAAAATACAAATATTAATGTAACATTTAAAAATTAAAACTACAATTACCAAAACAAAAATAAAGCTAAGCAGACATATAAAAATAATGACAAAAACTGAAAAATAAAAATAAAAGCTAATATAAAATGTATATAAATCACTTTGACTACAACTTTTCATACATTTTTTGTTAACAAATAAAGCTGAGGTTACATATTTAAACAAAAAAAAAAAAGATGAAAATTATAAATCTGAAGTACAAAAAATTACTAGAACTTCATATGCTTTAAAATCAATATTTGCATTAAGAAATGGAATTTTTATTCGTGAATGATTTTTTGACCAATTTTTCAAACCTCATTCATGAAATGTTAGTCATTCATAAAACCATTCTTACATAAGTTTTTGCATTCAATTCTATGCCTATATTTATGAGAATGGATTAAGAGATGAGCTTCACCGATTTTTCTTTGTTTCATGAATGAGGCTCAGTGACAATAACAAGACACAGATAATAACAGAAGAGGAACAGACTTCTTTTCATTCCTGCGTTCTATTTCAGGGGTGTTTCTGAGTGAGGATGAGTCGGGACGTCCTTCACTGTCAGCGATCTCACAGGCGTCTGCAGTATCTATCAGAGGAGCTTTGATAAAGTCAAACAGAGATAAAAGACAAATAGATTCCTGACTCTCAGCTCCCGTTGGAGCACAACGCTTTGTCCTACTTAACACATTATATAATCTGTTTTCTGTTTAGATTTGCCCATGCAATATTTTCCTAAATTATTGTTTTATTATATTATTTTGGTACACTACTGTTTAAAGCTTTGGAGGTGGTAACATTTATTTTTTAATGTCTCTTTATGTCTCTAAATGTCTAAAGACGTGTCTTTTGCTCACCAAGGCTGCATTTATTTGAACAAAAGTACAGTAAATATTATTACAATTGAAAAAAAAAAAAACAGTTTTCTATGTGAATATATGTTAAAATGTAATTTATTTCTGTGATCAAAGCTGAATTTTCAGCATCATTGCTAATGTGCTGACATGCTGCAAGAAACACTTCTGATTAGCAGCAGTGTTGAAAATAGTTTAATATTTTTGTAAAAAACAAAAAATCTGGATTCTTTGATAAATAGAATGTTCATAAGAACAGCATTTAATTGAAACAGACTTTACTGCTTCTTTGATGAATAAAAACATACATTTATAAAGTTACTTTTAATCAATTTACTGTGTACTAAATCTAAGCATTCATTTCTTGCATTAAAATTGCATTCAATTCTAACCATTTTTACCCATTACAAATTATAGTCTTGGCATAACAAATTCAATGTGGTTAAATGTGTTCAATGTTGGGTTTTTGGGCCCCACTGCAACTTTCTAATTCATTAAATCACATAAGCAATGTGTGTATGTATAATACATGGTGTTGTACATTGCATTAGAAAGTGTAAGGACCATACCTAATGTTAGAAGTATGTCTAATATTTCTACAGGACGGAAACAATCAGGGAGGTGTTTGTTGTCTATATAAGGATATCAACAACTAAAGGTCTTGTTACTGACCCCACACCACTTTTAACTCCTGATAAAAACCCTGTTGCTGTGTTCTTTCCTTTCACATCCTTATTTGGATCTCCGTTACCCTCTATAAAAACCAAGCACTAGTGGTTTGCGTCTCTAAAGTTTCCTCAGCCGAGGTGTGCTCATCAACTCTCAGCGTACCTGGACATCTCAAGCAGTCACAATGGGTGATGCTCTGATGGCAGAGTTCGGAAAGGCTGCTCCCTTCCTGAGGAAGTCGGACAGAGAGCGTCTGGAAGCTCAGACGAGAGCCTTTGACATCAAAACCGAATGCTTTGTCGTGGATGAAAAGGTGGAGTATGTCAAGGGGCAAGTTGTCAGCAAAGAAGGAGGGAAGGTCACTGTTAAGACTGAGGATGGCCGGACGGTGACTGTTAAGGATGGAGACGTCCATCCCCAGAACCCACCTAAATTCGATAAAATCGAAGACATGGCGATGTTCACTTTCCTTCACGAGCCTGCAGTGCTGTTCAACCTCAAAGAGCGTTATGCAGCGTGGATGATCTACACCTACTCTGGGCTGTTCTGTGTAACCGTCAACCCTTACAAGTGGTTACCCGTTTACGACTCGGAAGTAGTCGCGGCTTACAGAGGTAAGAAGAGATCGGAGGCCCCACCTCACATCTTTTCCATCTCAGATAATGCTTATCAATACATGCTAACTGACCGGGAGAACCAGTCCATCCTTATCACTGGAGAATCCGGTGCTGGGAAGACGGTCAACACCAAAAGAGTCATCCAATACTTTGCAAGCATTGCTGCCGTGGGCGGAGCAACCGGAAAGAAAGACTCCAGCAAGGGCACTTTGGAGGATCAGATTATTCAGGCTAACCCTGCACTCGAGGCGTTCGGCAATGCTAAAACTGTGAGAAACGACAACTCGTCTCGTTTCGGGAAGTTCATCCGCATTCATTTTGGGATGAGTGGTAAACTCTCCTCGGCTGATATCGAAACGTACCTGCTGGAGAAGTCTCGGGTGACCTTCCAGCTAAAAGCTGAGAGGAACTACCATATCTTTTTCCAAATTCTGTCCAACGAAAAGCCTGAACTGCTGGACATGATGTTGATAACCAATAACCCATATGACTACTCTTACATCTCCCAAGGAGAAGTATCGGTAGCGTCCATTAACGACAATGAGGAGCTGCTTGCTACTGACAAGGCATTTGATGTACTTGGCTTCACGGCTGAAGAAAAGATGGGAGTCTACAAGCTGACAGGTGCTATCATGCACTACGGCAACATGAAATTCAAACAGAAGCAGCGCGAAGAGCAGGCAGAGCCTGACGGCACTGAAGACGCAGATAAGGCAGCTTATCTAATGGGGCTGAACTCTGCTGACCTGCTCAAAGGACTCTGCCATCCAAGGGTCAAGGTAGGCAATGAGTATGTTACAAAAGGACAGAGTGTGGACCAAGTGTATTACTCAATTGGTGCACTGGCAAAGTCAGTGTATGAGAAAATGTTCAGCTGGATGGTCGTAAGAATCAACCAATCCCTTGACACGAAGCAACATCGGCAACACTTCATCGGCGTGCTAGACATTGCTGGCTTTGAAATCTTTGATTTCAACACATTTGAACAACTCTGCATCAATTTTACCAATGAAAAGCTGCAACAGTTTTTCAACCACCACATGTTTGTTCTGGAACAAGAGGAATACAAAAAAGAAGGGATTGACTGGGAGTTCATTGACTTTGGGATGGATCTGCAAGCCTGCATCGATCTAATTGAGAAACCCCTAGGGATCATGTCCATTCTGGAGGAAGAGTGCATGTTTCCAAAGGCCAGCGATCAGACATTCAAAGCAAAGCTTTATGACAACCATCTGGGCAAGACAAACATTTTCCAGAAGCCACGAGTTGTGAAAGGAAAGGCAGAGGCGCACTTTGCCTTAGCCCACTATGCAGGTACTGTTGACTATAATATTGGCGGCTGGCTGGTGAAGAACAAAGACCCGCTAAATGAAACCGTAGTTGGGCTCTTTCAGAAATCTGCTCTGAAGTTGTTAAGCACTCTCTTCTCGAATTATGCAGGAGCAGAGGCAGCAGAAAAGTCAGGTGGGAAAGGGGCAAAGAAAAAGGGGTCATCTTTTCAGACAGTGTCTGCACTGCACAGAGAAAACCTTAATAAATTAATGACCAATCTGAAAACCACACACCCACACTTTGTTCGCTGTTTGATTCCAAATGAGAGCAAGACTCCTGGAATCATGGACAACTGTCTGGTTATGCACCAGCTTCGATGCAACGGTGTACTAGAGGGCATCAGGATCTGCAGGAAAGGTTTCCCAAACAGGGTCCTCTACGGTGACTTCAAACAGCGGTACAGAATTCTAAACGCCTCTGCCATCCCAGAAGGTCAGTTCATTGAAAACAAGAAGAGTGCCGAGAAGCTGTTAGGCTCACTAGACATTGACCACACGCAATACAAATTTGGCCACACAAAAGTCTTTTTTAAAGCCGGCCTGCTTGGTACATTAGAAGAGATGCGAGATGACCAACTTGCTCGCATCCTTACTAGAATCCAAGCTTATGCTCGTGGATTACTGATGAGAGTTGAGTATCAGAAACTGGTGGAGCGTAGAGATGCCCTCATGGTCATTCAGTGGAACCTTCGTTCCTTCCTTGGTGTGAAAAACTGGCCTTGGATGAAACTGTTCTTTAAGATAAAACCTTTGCTGAGGAGTGCCGAGTCTGAAAAAGAGATGGCAAACATGAAGGACGAATTCGGTAAGTTAAAAGAAGCTTTGGAGAAGTCTGAAGCCAGGAGGAAAGAGTTAGAAGAGAAAATGGTCACTCTTCTTCAAGAGAAGAACGACTTGCTTCTTCAGCTGCAGTCAGAGCAAGACACTCTAACAGATGCCGAAGAACGATGTGAACAGCTCATAAAAAGCAAAATCCAACTAGAAGCTAAAGTCAAAGAGCTGTCGGAACGGATAGAAGATGAGGAAGAGATAAACGCAGACCTCACAGCCAAGAAACGCAAGTTGGAGGATGAATGTTCTGAGCTCAAAAAAGATATAGATGACTTGGAGCTGACACTGGCCAAGGTGGAAAAGGAAAAGCATGCCACTGAGAATAAAGTCAAGAATCTGACTGAAGAAATGGCATCCCTTGATGAAAACATAATGAAACTCACCAAAGAGAAGAAAGCTCTACAAGAGGCTCACCAGCAAACATTGGATGACCTTCAAAGTGAGGAGGACAAAGTAAATACATTGACAAAAGCAAAAGCAAAGCTTGAACAACAAGTGGATGACCTTGAGGGCTCACTGGAACAAGAAAAAAAAGTTAGGATGGACTTGGAGCGTAGCAAGAGAAAACTGGAAGGAGACGTGAAACTGACTCAGGAGAATGTCATGGACTTGGAGAACGACAAACAGCAACTAGAGGAAAAACTTAAAAAGAAAGACTTTGAAATTAATCAGCTAAATGGAAAGGTTGAAGATGAGCAAATGGCTTCAGCACAGCTGCAGAAAAAATTGAAAGAAAATCAAGCTCGGATTGAAGAACTGGAGGAGGAGCTGGATGCGGAGCGTGCGGCTCGTGCAAAGGTGGAGAAACAACGTTCTGATATTTCTCGGGAACTGGAGGACATCAGTGAGCGCCTGGAGGAGGCAGGTGGGGCCACGTGTGCTCAGGTAGAACTCAATAAAAAAAGGGATGCAGAGTTTCAAAAGTTACGCAGGGACCTTGAGGAAGCCACCCTTCAGCATGAGGCCACTACTGCAACCCTTCGGAAGAAGCAAGCAGACAGCATGGCTGAACTTGGGGAACAGATTGACAATCTGCAAAGAGTCAAACAAAAGTTAGAGAAAGAAAAAGTCGAATTCAAGTTGGAATTGGACGACCTTTCCTCGAACATGGAGAGCATTGTAAAGGCCAAGGTAAATCTTGAAAAGATGTGCCGTTCACTGGAAGATCAGATGAATGAGCATCGTTCAAAAGCCGAAGAAGCCCAGAGAGCTCTGAATGACATGTCTACACAGAAAGCCAAGTTGCTGACTGAAAATGGAGAACTTGGACGACAACTAGAGGAGAAGGAATGTCTGATTTCCCAACTCACTAGAGGAAAGACCTCCTACACCCAGCAACTTGAAGACCTGAGAAGGCAACTTGAGGAAGAGGTGAAAGCAAAGAATGCTCTTGCTCATGCTGTACAGTCAGCCCGTCACGATTGTGACTTACTAAGAGAGCAATTTGAGGAGGAACAAGAAGCAAAAGCTGAGCTTCAACGGGCGTTATCCAAGGCCAATACCGAGGTAGCAACATGGAGGGCAAGGTACGAGACCGACGGGATTCAGAGAACTGAGGAACTGGAGGAAGCCAAGAAGAAACTTGTGCAAAAATTGCAAGAAGCAGAGGAAGCAGTGGAAGCAGTGAATGCAAAGTGTTCTTCTCTTGAGAAGACAAAACATCGCCTGCAAAATGAGATCGAGGATCTGATGCTAGATCTTGAACGGTCGAATGCAGCATCTGCAGCCCTGGATAAAAAGCAGAGATCCTTTGACAAAGTCATTGCGGAGTGGAAACAAAAGTACGAAGAGTCACAGTGTGAGCTTGAGGGAACGCAAAAGGAAGCCCGCAGCTTGAGTACCGAGCTCTTTAAACTAAAGAACTCTTACGAAGAAACTCTAGATCACCTTGAGACTCTCAAGAGGGAAAACAAGAACCTACAGGAGGAAATCTCTGACTTGACGGATCAAGTGGGTGAAGGACGAAAGAGTCTTCACGAGTTAGAAAAACTGAGGAAACAGCTGGAACAGGAGAAAGCAGAGTTGCAGTCTGCACTAGAGGAAGCTGATGCTTCAGTTGAGCATGAAGAAGGCAAGATCCTACGAGCTCAGCTGGAGTTCAACCAGTTGAAAGCAGATGTTGACCGTAAGATGGCTGAGAAGGATGAGGAAATGGAACAAGCAAAAAGAAACTACCAGCGTATGGTTGAATCCTTGCAGGCCTCTCTCGAGGCAGAGACTAGAAGCCGTAACGAGGCCTTAAGAGTTAAAAAGAAGATGGAGGGAGACCTTAATGAAATGGAAATTCAATTAAGCCAGGCCAACAGACAGGCGGCCGATACCCAGAAGCAGCTGAAGATGATCCAGTCTGGCTTTAAAGACACTCAACTCCAGCTGGACGACACACTTCATAGTAATGATGACCTCAAAGAAAACATTGCCCTGTTGGAGCGCAGACACAACCTGCTTCAAGCTGAACTAGAAGAACTGAGAGCAGTGCTGGAACAAACAGAGAGGTGTCGCAAACTAGCCGAACAAGAGCTTACTGAAGCAACTGAGAGGATGCAACTCTTGCACTCCCAAAACACTAGCCTCATCAACCAAAAGAAGAAGCAAGAATCAGATCTGCTTCAGCTCCAAAATGAAATAGAGGAGCTGGTGCAAGAGAACCGCAATGCAGACGAAAAGGCAAAGAAAGCCATCACTGACGCAGCCATGATGGCTGAAGAGTTAAAGAAGGAACAAGACACTAGTGCACACCTCGAAAGAATGAAAAAGAACATGGAGCAGACCATTAAGGACCTACAACACCGTCTAGATGAAGCAGAGCAAGTAGCAATGAAAGGAGGCAAAAAGCAGCTACAGAAAATGGAGGCACGTATCCGTGAGCTTGAGAATGAGCTGGACACAGAGCAAAAGCGAGGTTCAGAGTGCATCAAGAGTGTGAGAAAGTATGAGCGACGCATAAAGGAGCTGACTTATCAGACGGATGAAGATCGCAAGAACCTGGCAAGGCTGCAGGACTTAGTGGACAAGCTACAACTGAAAGTTAAATCTTACAAACGTTCTGCCGAAGAAGCCGAGGAACAGTCGAACGCCAACATGGCCAAATTACGAAAGCTGCAGCATGAGCTAGAAGAGGCAGAAGAGCGGGCAGACATCGCAGAATCTCAAGTAAACAAACTGCGTGCTAAAACTAGAGATGGTGTACCTGGAAAGAAATCCCAGGATGAGTAATCTTGAGTAGTTGCGCAATCTCATCTAGATTTGTTTGTTCAATAGTTTAGTACTAGTACCTGGGAACCTCTAAACAATGAAACATTTGTCAAGCCATAAATATGAGACCAAACCATAAATAATTCATATTGGGGTTGAAATTATACATTTTTCTTTTATGTCAAAAATCATTAGGATATTAAGGAAAGATCATGTTCCCTGAAGATATTTTGTAAATTTCCTACCATAAACGTCATATCAAAACGTAATTTCTGATTAATAATATGCATTGCTGTTCATTTTGACTAATTTAAAGCCGATTTTATCAATATTTAGATTTTTATGCATACTCAGATTCCAGATTTTCAAGTAGTTGTATCTCGGCCATATATTGTCCTATCCTAACAAACCATACATCAATGGAAAGCTTATTTATTTAGCTTTCAGATGTATATGACTGGTTTTGTGGACCAGGGTCACATATGAGTGAACAAAATACATTGAGGCAATATTTAATACTGAATGTTTTGCTTTTTGTTGAAACAAATAAAATACTTTTAAATCAGAGAAATCTCATTCTTGTGTTTAATCACACCATCAATTCATAAGAAGTTATACATAAAGACAAAAAAGACAAGACTTATCAGTTATCCCATTTATTTGAACATTTTATCTGACCAAAAGCAATTGATAAATTGGCTGAGGCCAACCACTTTTCAAATGGGAGCAGCAAAGACAAAGTTTTTCATACAAAAATAGGACAAACATTTTTGCAGATTCAATACTGTTCCATCTGTTCAGCAACAACAGTAACAACAAACTTGAAGAAAGAAAGAGAACTAAAACTATTCAAATTAAAATCACATTAGTACTTCTGCAATCTAACTCCATAACATACCGTTTATTTACATTTCTCACAGACATCACACAAAACATATTTTGCTTTCACTGCATCGGTCTAAACTGTTTAAACATATTTACATTTAATACAATCCATAACCATTACAAAAGAGCAGCACATTCTTTAAAAGCCTTGAAAACCTATTACACACTTCTTCCCATGTGCACGTTTTTAGTCTCCTACATTCAGCACTCTGAAATCAAACATATGCAACTCTATTTACACATCTTTCTATATGCTGAGAACATTCCAGCCTCAATATATACAAACAAAATATATTGATCTTACAGTATAACTCAAGACAACTCACATGCTTCATTCAGTCAAAAGATGTGACTTAAACACAGCAGAACATTAAAATTCAAATAACAGTATAGATAGTTACTGGGCCAGTACAACTTGTATCCCAACACTTTTAATAACTTACAGAAAACATGCAAATATTGCATTCATTTTGTAGAGAGTAAATCATAAACTCAGGGCAGGAGACACATGGACAAGGAAAGTGAACACAGTTGAAGGGACAGAATTTGATTTGTAGGACAAAACCTTTGGTTCATTCTCTTTTCAGTAAACCTGCAACCAAATGAATCTAAGCCAATACACTTCAAGTAGTCAATATCAACATTTCCGTAGTCACATTAGTTGTCACATTAGTGATTTCGCAATGTGGAGCATTGGTAAACATAATTTGATGTCTACCATATAACTTTAACAAACAAACTCACCAGCAGCTTCCACTAAAAGGAGGTTCTCACACCTCAGATTAAAAACATCATAATAAAGACTATACTCTCCAGTGCCAAAATCATATTTGTCCATGTCTAGGTGGGGTTGAGAGTACAAATTTAATCCAGGTGTTAACTTAGTCAGGGTAGCTGCAATGGTAAATTTGATGCAAACAAAAACAAGGCTGCGAAGGATCTTGGTAAGTACATCTTTCCAGTGGACCAAGACCTTTAGAAAACAAACCTATAACCTTAAGAATCAATAGGCTTTATGTCTACACATCACAGCCGTGTTTCCATTCACTTCAGTTGGTGTCCACCCTAACTAAGGTTTGATGTATTTGTTTAGACACTGGTTTCTCTTCAGTGTAGCAATTTGCGACGTCAAAGCAAGTTTTTCTAGTTCTGCCAGGTAACCACAAAAGGAGGTGTTGATTACATCAACACGCAATTTTCTTACTTTCAAAGGTCGGATTCGTACTTTCAGCTCTCGTAAGGCAGAAACAGGGAACGCGTTTGTTAAATACCACTGAATATAAAAAATATATTTACAAACGTAGAGCTCAAGTCATTGTACGGATAGAAAGGTTGTGCAATTCCGTTTAGAGCGGACAGCAAACTGTTCGTTTAGTAACAGGTCAGCCATGATTTGAGGAGTGCTACGCTTCAAGCTAGTCGATATCCCAGAAAGGTGAGTTTATTCACAGACTGGATGGTTGCGCTTGCTGCTGCAATGGTGCGTGATGCGGAGCCGCCTCGCAATCCTTTGGACCCTCGTCCGGACGTACGTACAAAAGGAAGAGGGTGACTGTAGCGAAAGTGGCCGCGTTGACCGGAAAGGCCCGTAGGAGAGTGGAAGTAAGTCCGCGCGTGAAAACTCGCCAACCCTCACGCTGGATGCTCTTCCTCGTGCAGTCCATGATGCTGCTGTACTGGTACGTTCCTCCAACCCCGTCGGCCTGGAGCCGTGATTTGATCACGTCCACGGGGTACGTTGAAAGCCAAGACGCGATTCCTGACATGCCGCCGGCAAACAGCAGTTTGGGAATCATGTACGGATCCTCCGGCTCGCAGCCCAGCGAGCGCGTCAGGAGGTCGTACGCAAGGAAGTAAACGCCGAAGCCCGGCGTCTCCCGAATGAGAGTCGTAACCATTCCCCGGTTGACTCCTCGCAGACCCTCGCGCTGATAAATGCGAGCCAGGCAGTCCAACGAGTTTTTGTAGACCTTCCGGGAAGATGACTTCTTCTCGCCCGTTCCCTGCATCTGCATTCGGGTCTTCGCCAGTTCCATCGGGCAGCAGATCACGCACTGGATGGAGCCGGCCGCCGCTCCGGCTAAGAACTGGTTCATGGGCGTATCCTGGGCCAACATGCGCATGGTGTTGCCCTGAACGCCAAAGACGATGGCGTTGATGAACGTCAGACCCATCATGGGCGAGCCAATACCTTTGTACAGGCCAAACACCTGTGGAGAAGGTGGAGCAAAATGATCCATGGTGTATTTGTTTGCATGCATATATGCACACAGCATTAAGTTTATCATTTTATGCCAAATTAGCATCAAAGGCAAATAGTCATGGCAAACTCAAGAATAAGAAGATTTAAAATGGTCTTAAAAGCAGCTCTTCAAATAAAATGTAACTAAATCATATTAATAAAATATTAATAAAGTATAATATAAATATTAATTTAAATAAATACTTATACAATCATTACAATTATTAACTTAATATTTTTTTTTTTTACATATGGGTCTTTAATAGTGTCCATATTTAAATAACCCTGTGTACAATCTGAATTGCTTACATTGACTAGCAGAGTTATTTTTAATAGTGCTTTTCACAATACCCTGTTTCAAAATCAGTTAATGTAATATTTTATAAATAATATATATATATATATATATATATATATATATATATATATTATAAATAATTCTAAACAAGCTGTTATATTGGTGTTTGATGAAAATTCTAATATTTACATAAAAATCTAATATTTTCCCTGTTTTTTGGTGTGCATGTGAACAGAAAAAAAAAATATTTTACTAAAATGTAATGAATATATCCTAACAAAATGTAAACAAATAATATGTAATATAATAATTAAATGTAAATAAATAGATAAACAACCTTTTGATATTGACATTTGTTAAAAAAAAAAGTAAATAAATAAAATTAAAAATTCCCTGCATCATTTAAAGCAGGACAGTCTAATAAAAAATGTTTTACAAACACATAGGTAAGTCTAGTGTATTTGAGCAATAGTACTTCAGTACATTTCAGTACTATTATATATAAATTAGGGTTGTCAGTCTAAAGCGTTAACTTAATTAATTAGTTATTAAAAAACAACGTGATTCAAATATTTTAACGCAGTTACCGCACTGGCCCTGCCCCTCTACATTATTCATGTACCATTTCATATAGTTGACTGTTGACAAATATGATGCAGCAATGCAACAACTTCATAAATGCAGTTATGCCTTAAACTTCAAGATATTGGTGCACAGAATGAGCTTTTGTCTCATATATATATATATATATATATATATATATATATAAGCCATTTCACACGAGCAGGGAGAGCAGTATGATTTTGCCCTGAATATCACAAGTTTAAATGTGATTTTATACAACAGTTCAGAAAATAAGAAGTTGAGATTGTGCTCAATTTAGCAGAGAACATATTACCTTTAAGGCCACAGCAGAATCGCACGTTTTAAACAATTCGTGTGCATTCAAAGCGTTCATAAACAAATTCCTGAATGAATCAGCCATTTGAACGACTCGAATGAAGGACTGCTGGCAGATTTAGTTTCTTATTAAGAGTATCATTATTAATTAAATAATAGACTAATTATAACAACAATATAATAATAAAAACAAAAACATTAAAGGGATAGTTTACTTAAAAAAATGTATTCTGTCATCATTTACTCATCCTCATGTCCTTTCAAAATTTGTAATTTATAACAAAGCTGTTTTGGCTACCAATGACTTTCAATGTATGAACAAAAAGTACTGAGATATTTCTAATAAATGATCTTCTTATAAATGATCCTATTTCAAATTGTAATGTCTACTTGATAGATTCTCATTTAACACAAAAATAGCTTAAACTTCTCTTTTGTGGGTATTTTCACAGTCAAATTTATTGGTAACACTTTACAATAAGGTTCATTAGTTAAACATTAGTTAATGTATTAACTAACATGAACTAACCATGAGCAATACATTTGTTACTGTATTTGCTAATCTTCATTAACGTTCGTTAATAAAAATACAGTTGTTCATTGTTTATTCATATTAGTTCACAATGCATTAACTAATGTTAACAGGATTTGAATAATGTATTGGTAAATGTTAAAATTAACATTAACATTAACAACGATTTATAAATGCTGTATAAGTGCAGTTCATTATTAGTTCATGTTAACTAATGTAATTAACTAATGTTAACTAATGAACCTTATTGTAAAGTGTTACCACTTTATTCTGACACATCATGTAATTAATTAGATTAAAAATGCTAACTGACTGATAGCCCTAATGAGAGAGAAAGAGAGAACCAAAAATGTTAAAATAAGTTAATCTCTTAACACTTGACTGTTTAAATACTTTCGATGCCCTTGACCACACTTAAACAGAGACTGAATGTGACCCAGATTTCAAGTTTTTCCACGACACAGATTTGGTTTTTGGTTTGAGTGAGCAAAAGATAATTAAAAAATAAATACAAACAACAATTAAAAAGTACATTAAAAAAAGGTTACCAAAATTAAGATCTTTATTTCACTAAAATATAATGAATAATTATTTTAAAATGTAACAAAATCATAATAATAAAGTTTAATATAAATATTTAAACAATACTTATAAAATGATTACATTTATTAAATATACTGGTGTTTAATAATATTTAAATAAAATATTTATATATTCCAGTGAATATCCTTCAAAAGTCAGAACTGTTTACATTGACTAGAAGAGTGAAATCAAGTCATATTTATTTTTATAGTGCTTTTCACAATACACTGTTTCAAAACAGTTTTACAGAAAATCAGTAAACGTTTATAATATCTTATATAGCCTTATATCTGTGTTTAGCAAATAATGTAGTTACATTTTGCAACTAAAACAAAACAAAAAGAACTATCTAAGATTTGCTCTATAGTATATATGTTTTTAGATGAGTGTAGGTGTTTGTGCTGCAGTTAAAGAGCATTAGAACTTAAAACCACTGAAGTTTCCACTCACTGACTCCTGACGTATGATGGACTGGAAACAGTGAAAAGTCCCTCGGTAAAGTGGTTTATCCACGCTCTGGACCTGAAGACGAACCTACATGAGAGACAAACTTATTACTACAAACCCATTAAAACAAGAGCTTGTTCTTCACAGTTTATTTTGAATATGCAATGAGGTGAAATGCCAGTGTGGTTTAGTGGTTGAAGACCAGTGCTTGTTGCAGCTTAGATGTAAACAAGAAGTATACCAATAGCACATTTACTGTAAATCACACTGAAAAAAAAAACAAATATGCTATGCATTATAGCCTAGAAATATAAACAATAAAAAAAAAAAACAATGGCATGTTATTAATCAATTGTTTCTCAATTAAATAGTAGTAAAATAAGAAAGAAGCAATAAAACAAATAAATGAACAATTACAAGTGACAAAAAAGATTACTTTATGTTTATGTTGTTTTACTTTTTTGACAGCACTATTAATAACTCAAGTCCAATTAATTAAATACACGTACAAGTATTATATATAATGCATTAAATAAATGTATACATTTTTAAGTAGTTAATGTATTTCCTTTAGTTGAAACACAAGCTACTAACATAATTAGCTAACTATAATAAAGATACAGAATATAAAAGGCAAAATCTTTAGCAACAAACTATCAGGTGATTATTTTTTATTATTTATTTTTAGAAATGAAGCAGTACACAGAAATGGCACAAAATAATGTAGATCTCAATGAATGTAAAGCATTAAACTTATTTTACAGATAAACTATTTTTAGTTAGCTACCCTGTGAGTGCATAAGCGACGTGATGTGCTTTCGCAAAATGATTTATTTAGCAACAGAAGTGATTTGTAAGTCACAGGGTTCAGTGTGAAACGGATAGGATGGAGTAAAGTGTCACGACAGACAACAAGCTCCCTGCGTTAAACATCAGCCAAAAACAGCAATGATAACTGTTTGCTCGCTTGTTTTAAGAGAGTTTCTAAGAAATCAACAGCCGGATCAGATGACAGATTTGCTCAACATACGTGCAGCGAAAGCACTCACACTCGAACAACACGAGTTGATCATTACTAACCTTAACCGTGTCAAAAGGATGTCCGACGAGGACCCCGGCAGCACCTGCACAGAAAAGACAAATTATATGAGTCTATAACACTGTACTGTGTACTGTGGAGGCCTGTTTGCATCACTTAATAAAACATTTTAAGGTAACTGCAATTTTTATCAGAGACCTTTTCTCTGAACTCTGCAGTTCTGAGTTTCTATATTTTTTCTCCAAAAACATCTTGCAATTGTGAGTCATAAACTTGTGTCATTCAAGTTGTTCGAGTTTACAACTTGCAATTCTGAAATGTATTTCTCTCAAAACTCAAAAACACACTTCTGAGTTTATGACCTGCAATTCTGATTTTTTTTTTTACCAAAAAAAAAAAAGTTTACAACTCACAATTCTATTTTATTTAGGGCTGTCAAACGATTAATCGCGACTAATCGCATCCAAAATAAAAGTTTATGTTTACATACTATATATTTGTGTACTGTGTATATTTATTATGTATATAGAAATACACATACATACATGTATATATTAAGGAAAAATATTTTTGATTTATATCTAAAACATTAATATTTATTTATAATCTAAATTGTATACAGGTATAAATATATATAAATATAAATATTTTGTTTTAATATATACATGTGTGTGTGTGTTTATATGTACATAATAAATATACAAAGTAAACACACATATAGTATGTAAACATAAACTTTTATTTTGGATGTGATTAATCGCGATTAATCGTTTGACAGCCCTAATTTTATTTTTCCTCCGACAATTTTTGCAATTCTGATATTTTTTTCTCCAGAAAAATCTTGCAATTCTGAGTTTACAACTCACAATTCTAATATTTTTTTCTTCAAAAACATCTCGCAATTCTGAGTTTACAACTCCCAATTCTAATAATTTTCTCCAAAAACATCTCGCAAATTCTAAGTTTTTTTTTTTTAGAAAACATCTGACA
Organism: Cirrhinus molitorella; assembly: GCA_033026305.1. Classification (NCBI taxonomy): domain Eukaryota; kingdom Metazoa; phylum Chordata; class Actinopteri; order Cypriniformes; family Cyprinidae; genus Cirrhinus; species Cirrhinus molitorella. The sequence continues at coordinate 18,137,685 of CM065133.1, read as the reverse complement.
ATTCAAAATTTTTTTTCACCAAAAACATCGCAGTTCTGGTATTTTGTCTCTAAAAAATCTTGCAATTCTGACCTTACGACTCACAATTCTAATACTTTTTTTCTCCAAAAACATTTTGCAATTCTAAGTTCACAACTTGCAATTCTAATACATACAGGGGTGTCCAAACTGCGGCCCGCTATCAGTACATTTCTCCAAAAAAATCTCGCAATTCTGAGTTTACAACTCGCAAATCGCATGTTTTTTCCCCTCCAAAAACATCTTGTAATTTTAAGTTCATAACTCGCAATTCTAATATTTTCTCTCCAAACACATCTCGAAATTCAGTTTACAACTTGCTATTCTAATATTTTTTCCTCCAAAAACATCTTGCAATTCTGAGTTCAAAACTTCTGATATTTTTTTTTTATGACAGTTTATGACATCCAATTCTGAGTTGTTGTTTTTTCTCAGAATTGTGAGGAAAACTGCTGCTTTTTCAAAATAAATTATATGTTAAACACTATTTTAGTATAACATTTCCAACACTTGTATGCTGCATTGCCACATGACCACATTTAACACCGAATTTTGCATAAAACTGCTATAAGCACAGCTATAAATGAACAACAGAGTCAGCTCTAGGATCTAGGATCAATGTTTTATTTCCATCTGGTCGGATTCTGGCACAACACAGTTAGTCATTTGTTGGCATTGACTTAAAGATGCAAATTTGGACTGGAAATCTCACAGGAGATGCATTTCAGTATCTCGTGGGGTATTACATATCAGCGGTTACTGCTTCATGCCAAGGAGACGATGACGAAACTACATGGCTGGACGCACATGTGCTTGTGATGATGGGAGTCAGTGTGGACCGAAGGCGTTGGTCCATTCTGACCAATCAAAACACAGCCTTTGCTACAGACTGAAGTTGTCAGATGGGGACAGGAGTTGACTTACGATGACAGTGATGTTATGTAAAAACAAAAACATATATACTTACAGTAAGGCTACAGAACAGCACTAGGTGACATATTGAATATATTCACGGTATATTTGCTGCGGATATAAAAATTTAACTAGATAAAAATGTAATTCTCAAAATCTTCAAATGTTTTAATAGTCAGTAAGTTTGATTAATGTTGAATGTATTTACAAATTGGTGGACAAAAAAGATTAAATATCATGATTCCTTGTGCATATGCATATTAGTATAGGTTCAGTATAGGAAACAATTCAGCTACTTCAGCTCTAGTTAATTAAATTAAATTTAATAAATTATAAGCCACATAATCTAATCATTCATTTATAAATCAGAAAACATAATGCCACCTGTGATCCAAATTTTATGAAGCACTCTGTCTGTAATATGAAACACGAGCCGGCAGTAGCTTTGAGAGACGTGGCCCCGTCCCGCGGCTGGGATTGGCTCTTGCAGGGGTGTGTTTGACGGGACATGGACAGGCGTTTGGGAGGGGGTTATTCTGGGCTCTTCCGCGAAACACATTTCACAGCAGCTAATGCGTGACTGTTATTCGCACAAAAGAATAGACCTTGGCGTGTAGGTGACATTCAATTAATGCGGAATCACTCTGTGTACTTTTGAAGCATTCAGAGTGAATCTAAATGTGATGCTTACTATCCTGAAGGCCCAAACCAGTAGCACATCAATAGTCGAGTATTAAACTTTCACCTTTTTTCTCTCAGGTTGGTTACAGACTCTTTATCATGACCAAATATGTCCTATTAAACACTTATTCGTGACTATAGTGCATCTGCATTACAATAGACTTGCAATTCTGATCTTTTTTCTCCAAAAAAATCAATAAATTCTGAGTTTATAACTAGTGATTCTAATTTTTTTTTTCCAAAAACATCTCACAATTCCAAGCTTATGACTTGCAATTTATATAATTTTCTCCAAAGAAATCTTGCAATTCTGAGTTTACAAATCACAATTCTAATATTTTTTCTCCAAAACTATCTTGCAATTCCGAGTTTACGTCCAGCAATTCTAATAACCATTTTCTCCAAAAACATCTCACAATTCCAAGTTTACAACTACCATTCTAATATTTTTTTTCCTCCAAAAGCATCTTGCAATTGCAAGTTTACAACTCACAATTCTAATATTTTTCCTCCAAAAACATCTTGCAATTCTGATATTTTTTTCTCCATAAACATTTAGCAATTCTGAGTTTACAACTGGCAATTCTGATATTTTTCCTCCAAAAACATCTTACAATTCTGATATTTTTTTATCCCACAAATCTTGAAATTCTGAGTTTTCAAATCACAATTCTTATGTTTTTAGCAAAAAAGGAGCAAATACTTAGTAAACCACAAAGAAAAATGTTGACATTGTACACATTTTTAGAAAGTCAATCATTCATGAGCAGTAAATCAGTAACAATGTAACATTCTTTACTTTAGAGGCGGCACAGAAGAATTCCAACACGTGACATCAACACTGAGCTAAATGTATACATTTTATCAGCTCTTTACCAAATAAAACGGATTTATCATTTATATTTAAGAGATAAACACAAACTCTATCACGTGTCCTGCATGACGTGGCTTCCTGCTCCACTACAAATAATTCAGCATGTGTGAATCCATCTAACCGTGTAAATTACATCAACCAACTTCAATACAAACACCACACACATGCATGGACTAATTACTGCACTTCAATCATATGAAGGAGCAGACTTTGTCTGAATGTATAAACAAAATCTATATTTGATATAGACGCAGACTGGATGTGGGTTAGACCCTCTTAACAGGCTTAACTAAGTCCTAATCTAGCAGACAAGACTTTACTGTACTCTACTGTACTACTAGAAATGTCTTACCTCCTATGCATCCAGCAAGGAAGTCCATCACTTCTTTTAGCCGACAGAAGCAACCGTTCTTTTATATGGAGCTCAAACGTGTTTTGAAGAGTTAACTCGGTTGTAGTCGAGCTGGTTAGTTCCTCAGGCCTGTCCTGTGCTGAAATGCCCGTAATAAGTGTTAAGGTTCTGATGGTGCAATTTGATGTAGCGGTAATCAAGCCAGCAGGTCGAGTCTGCGCCAACTGTAAGTCACTAATCGCGTCGTAGTGGAAAATTTCACCTACTAGCTTGACACCTGCTGGGTTCACTGTCTATTTGTGTAGCGGCTTCTGGATGGATGGAGGGACGTGGGTGTCGGCGAGGAGGTGTGTGTGCGTGCGCCCAATCGCGACCCGCGGATTTAAAAAAGGATTCCTGTTCCTGCTTTCGGCGTCAGACGAGTTCAAGTTATTTTCCGGGTTCGCGGTTTACGAATTTTACTATGGCAAAGGCGCGTTCACAGGGCAAGACTTCGCAGTTGGATGTTTACCGACAACGTCATTGCTAGCTCTTTTAATATTCAATAGCCTAGCCACGCCATAGGATGTTGGGCTAATTAATATTCATGACGTGCCTTTGCCGTAGTAGCGCTAGCGCTGAGGAGTCCGACTCGTTGAAGTGAATCGGTTCATTTGATCGAAATATTCATTTCGGCTTTTACTCAACAAAATTGTTCATACAGCAAAAAAATATGTACTTCAAAACATACAAAAATGGCCACATTTGCTAAAATATATTTATGTAAATATATTTTTCTACCAATATATGTGACCCTGGACCACAAAACCAGTCTTAAGTAGCACAAATTTAAAGCAATAGCCAATAATAGCCTACATGGTATGGGTCAAATGATAGAAATAATTATGTTCCATGAAGATATTTTGTAAATTCTCTACCGTAAATATATCTAAACTTAAACTTGACTAGTAATATGCATTGCTAAGAACTTAATTTGGACAACTTTAAAGGCGATTTTCTCAATATTTTGAAACATCAGTTGAAAGCTAATTTATTAAGCTTTTAGGTGATGTGTAAATCTCAATAAAAAACTGACCCCTAGTTTTATGGTCCAGGGCCACATATTTGGCAGAGAAAATCTGGAATCTGAGGGTGCAAAGAAAAATCAAAATAATGTGAAAATCCCCTTTAAAGTTGTCCAAATTAAGTTCTTAGCAATGCATATTAGCCTACTAATCAAAAATTAAATTTTGATTACAGTAGGAAATCTACAAAACATCTTCAAGGAACATGATCTTCACTTAATATCCTAATGATTTTTGGTATAAAAGAAAAATCGATAATTTTGGCCCATACCATAGTATTTTTGGCTATTGCTACAAATATACATGTGCTACTTAAAATAATTTTAAATATAGAATTTATTTTATTTCATTATATGTATATATATATATTTTTTTATATTTCAATCCAAGAAAAGGGACATTCTAAAATGCTTAATGTGAAAAAAGCGTAATGGACGAAGACAGTGATATTAAGAGCAAATTTGGTATACAGTTTATTAAAAATATATATGCATATGTACAGACAAGCAGTAGGACGTAGAATATGTATGCAACGCGCTAAATTACACGTTAAGCCCTCCCACAGAAAAGAGTTAGAAAGAAAAACGCTTAACATGGCTTAATGCATTAAGAAATAAAGACCAAATTCAGTCTATGCACAGTCAAGCAGATTTATCTACCGAAAATTGTTCCCTTTTTTAAGATAAATCAATATTTGGCTCAATCTTGCTGTTGTCGCTATATTTTCCAGATCGTGTTTCTATTGACTGGTGCGCTTCGTCCAGTGATTCGCGAATCGACTCATATGAATCTTTCGAAAGGAATCGCGCCAGAAAAGATTCATTGCACTTGTAATTTTTCTTCCGCGTTGCATCAGCATGTTTATTATGCTGTCTACGGTTCAAACGCGAATGCTGCAATGCGTGTGCGAATAAATTTGCTTGGTCTGTCATTAATCCGAACTAATTAAATAAAGGCTTATGTATCAAGAATTCAACTATTCACCTGCCATGAGCTTGTGGAATAGGAAAACAAAAATGACAAGTTTTAAAGTCACAGAGAGATGATCAAATAAATGCACATCGCGTATTTTCCATGCAATAATTATAATTATATATATTTTTTAAATTAGAACACGCCTAAACAATCTGGTGTCGTTGTCAAAGGAACCACGTGAGAATGAAGGACTGTTACAAAAGGACTAACGCAGGTCAAATAGACCTCCAACATTCAGTGCAGCACGACAGTGTTGCATTACACAATTATTTACCAGAAACGGTCATAATAATGACATATAGGCGTTTAGAATGAGTAGACAGGACGATGCATTTCGCAGACTTCCTTGCAGGATCAATCGGAGGTACAGTTCAAAGTCTGTTGTTTGTCTGGTTGAATTCTCTGATATTTTTATAAAAGGGATTTGAGAGAAGACCTGATATGTCGAATGTTTTTGAGACTAGAGTCTCTACTGCAGGGTGTTGTGTTTATGCAGTAAAGGAATCGACAATGTTTTATCAGTATGTTTTTTTTTCCCTGCGCACACGCAAACTTGAAAAACATTGGGCTAATAGGAGAAGACAAATACATAAATAAGAAAAAAGGTTTATTTAAAAAAAAAATTTTTTTTAAATTAGAAAAACAGCAATAATGTTAGGTCTTCATCAGGCACAATCCTTGTATTAAATGAAGCACAACATTTATAAAAGTCTATTTTATTTGGAGAAGAAATATAGGATTGCAACAAACCACATCAAGTAAGTTTAATTAGCCTATTAATCTCGTAACTTAAAAAAAATCAGTAATGCTAGCTCTTCATTAGGTACAATCTTCAAGTTGAATGTAAAGTCAATTTGAAAAGAAATGTAGGAGTGAGAAAACCAAAAAATAAAATAATAAAAAAAAAAATATTAATAATTTATTTAATGTAATAAAATGTAATAATTAATTAATAATGTGTGTTGAATGAAGCACAACATTTTAAAGGGGTCAATTTTAATTTGGAAAAGAAATAATAGAAACGAATAAAAATACTAATATTAGTATTAGTAGTATTATTAATATACTAATACTAATAATTCTGAAAAGTCTTATTAATATACTAATACTAATAATTCTGAAAGTGAATTTTAATTGTACAAAAATAGGATTAATATGACAATAAAAATACATGTATAAGACATTTCAAATGAAACATCTTAATTTAGAAATCAGCAATAATGTTATGACTGAATTAGGCACAATCCTCACATCTTCATTGATCTGATTTCCATTGAAGATGCAAAATGCTTGTAAAAGATGTTCTATTGAGCAGCTCCTCCCAAATGTACTGTACATTCAGAACTCAACATTGTTTTGAGTATCAGTTATTGTCACTTCAACATGATTGATATTGGTGCCTGTTTGTGTGGTACACTAGAGCATGTCATTCATCACATACTGCAGGACAAACTGTTCTGATGTGCTGTTGTTGTGTTCCAGGAGCATGCGGTGTGGCAGTCGGCTATCCACTGGATACTGTCAAAGTACACTTATTTCAATCAATCACATACATGCTATATGTGACCCTGGACCACAAAACTAATAAAGGGTTAATTATTTTTTTAATTGAGATTCATACATTATCTGAAATTTTTTGGCATCAAGAAAAATCAGTAATTTCGACTCATACAATGTATTTTTGGCTACTGCTACGATATGCCTGTGCTACTTAAGACTGGTTTTGTGCTCCAGGGTCACATATTATATTTGGCTTATATCATATATGATATATTGGCTCATATTATATTTTAACTTCAGACATGCATTGCTGTAAAAGCACCTCCTGAATGTGTTGACTTGACCCCTGCAGGTCAGAATCCAAACCCAGAAACAGTTCACTGGAATCTGGAACTGCGTCATGACCACCGTCAAAAAAGAAGGGGTATGAAATGCACATTTACATCATGTTTAATGATTAATGAATCTCTCTATATATGAATGATTCCTGAAACCCGTATGTTTACTGACTACAAACTCATGTTAAGCTTATTAGATTTTATTTATATTTTAAATTATTTTTATTTTTGTATTTTCTGATTTAATTTTCTTTCAGAAAATACAAAAGCTATCCACCTTATTTTTAACATACACTTTAAAAAGGGGCTTTTAAAGGGGCTTTAAAAGGTTCTTCACAGCGATGCCATAGAAGAACCATTTTTGGTTCCACAAAGAACCATTCAAAGGTTCTTTAAAGAATCATTTCTTTCTCACCTTTGTATAATCTGAAGAACCTTCTTTTGCCACAAAGAACCTTTTGTGAAACAGTTAGGTTCTTCAGATGTTAAAGGTTCTTTATGGAACTATTTAGACCAAAAAGCATCTTTATTTTTAGGAGTGTAAGAGCGGCATAGCAGTTTATAACTCTAATGCACAATGTTGTTTGTGACTAATTATTTTTAGTGCTACAAAACTGCTTATTGCATGGGTGACTGCATACTGATATTTCTCATAATTTTTTACTTTTACTCGACTTCATTATTCTTCCAGTTATTTGCGTACAGCTACTAATGAATCAGAAGTCTAGCACATTTACTGAAAATAGCTTTCGCATTGCAAAATAATGTGTATATTTTAATAATAGATAAGTGAACATTTCTCTCTGAGTTCTCATGCTGGTGTTTTGCTGCAGGTCCATGGCTTCTTTAAGGGAATGGCTTTGCCAGTCACCACTATATCCATGACATCCTCTGTGGTGTTTGGAACTTACCGGAACTGTCTGCAGTGTTTGGCTCAGTTCCGTGGGATCGGCGCTCCCAACACCAAGCTCGATGTGTTCCTGTCAGGTCTGGCGGGTGGAGTGGCACAGGTCTGAGAACTGCAAAATTTGGCAAATAAAAAGAGTTTTGGAGAGCCAAAATCATTGACCCAAATTAGCAATTCTCTGGGGTGCGTTTTAAAAATTCAAACAATAAATGTGATTTTTTTCTTTTGATGTGTCACTTTACTACTAGTTGTAGCAGCAAATAAACATGAATGAACATCAGAAGGCATTGAGAAAAGGGTTTCAGTCATGGTTTTAACCATGAAAAAAGACTAAAACCGCTTATAAACAATGTCTAGTAAATATACGTTTACCTTACCCTTACCAGAAAGAAGTATACTTCAAGTGTATCTTATTAAGTATACTTAAGTAAAGTTCAAGTATATTTTTAAGTATTCTTTATATATTAAGTATACAAATATCAGTGTACTAATAGTATACTTTTAAGTGTCCTATTTCAATACTCTTTGAGACTAAATTGGCCCACTTTCTAGTATTAAAAAAATACTGCTGTACTTTGTATTGATGATTTGTACTGTTCAGAAAAAAATCTGGAAAAAAAGAAGATTTGCGATTGCACTCCAAAGACCCGATCTGAGTGAAATAATTGGCTAACCCACTCCAAAATTCTGATCTCAATCAAAAAATTTGCGAACCCGCTCTGAAGTACTGAGCTGAATAAAAGATTTGCGAAGTCCTGATCTAAATTGATTTGCAATACGCGAAGTTCCATTCTGAATCAAATGATTTGCAAACCCGTTCCGAAGCTCCAATCCAATCAAATGATTTGCGATACGCAATCCGATTGGAGCAGTAAAATGTTTACAAATAAAATATCCATATTACCATTCTAAGGATAACATCCAACACAAATCTAGGAACATATTGAGATCAGGTAACCGGTTTACTGCAAACTAGTGAAACACTCCATTAATATGACGAGCTGCAGCTCCAAATGTTAGATGAAAACATTGTGCTTTATGATGGAGTTTGTAGCTTAATTCACTATATTTAAAATAATTTGAGCACTGCAGGTCAGTTGCTGACAGTTCAATAGGAAATCAGTGGAAAGCATGTGTATAAAAATCAAGAAACACAAGCCTGATTTTCAATTAACATACAAATATAGTGATCAAAACATTCAGTAAGTCACATATTCTGTGTTCCTAGATCTCTGTAATGTCACCTGGCGACATCGTGAAGGTTCGTCTTCAGTGTCAGACCGAGAGCAAGAGGAGCGGACTCAAACCCAAATACAGCGGGCCAATCCACTGCCTGCTGAGCATCGCCAAAGACGAGGGCATTTCAGGCCTTTACAGAGGAGCTCTTCCTCTGGCCTTCAGGGATGGGCCATCATTCGCCACCTACTTCCTGACCTACAGCACACTGTGTTCACAACTCACACCGACAGGACAGAAGGAACCAGGTGAATGAAACTCCAAACATTTCAATTCTGTTGTTTACTCACCTTTTACTTCATAAAAAAATAATAATTCATGGTTCCATCAATTATGGCAAGTCGTCCAGGTCCTGAAGCTGCAAAGCAGCCCCAGACCATCACACTACCACCAACATATTTGACTCTTAGTATGATGGGGTTTTTTTATGAAATGGCTGTTGGTTTTATGGCAGATGTAACAGGACACACACCTTCTAAAAAGATTTGTCTTATAGAATATTTGCCCAAAAGTCTTGGGGATACTTCAAGATATTTTTGGTAAATGTGAGACAAGCCTTTGTGTTCTTTTTGGTCAGCAGTGGCTTTTGCCTTGGAACTCTCCCATGAATGCCATTTTTGCTCACCACTGTTCCAGGTTTTCTCCATTTTTGGATTATTGATTATGTGTGTGTTGATGTTGCCAGAGTGGCCAGCGGTGCTGTTGGCGGGTGGAGTTGCAGGAATGGCCGGCTGGTCTGTCGGGACGCCCATGGATGTGATCAAAGCCCGTCTGCAGATGGATGGCGTCCGAGGAGAGAGGAGATACCAAGGACTCGTTCACTGCGTAACTGAGACCGTACGGAACGAAGGGCTGAGGATTTTCTTCAAAAGCCTGGGAATAAACTGCCTGCGAGCGTTTCCAGTCAACATGGTGGTTTTTGCCTTGTATGAGGTGTCCGTCCGGGTTCTCAGGTCAGTGCCTGTGGATCGGCTCTCGTGATGAGAAACGTTGCACTGGAGAAAGCATCTAATGACCACAGCATTAATGTATGTGATTCAGATGATTGTGCTTTTGTTTTGGAAATGTGTAATCTATTTGCCTCTCATGGTTAATCTCATGAAACCTCTCAAGAACACCGTCCCAGTCATATTTTACCCCAAAATTAAAAGAAAAAATAAGTAAATGAGATATTTTTGTACAACATATCATTTATTAATATAAGAATAAATTTATTAGCATTAATAGAGAATAATTGTTAGCTATAAAATTGTACAATAATTCCATGTTTCTTTCTTTTTCACTGTGGTTCTATAGATATGGAAGTTCCCCCTGAATAAAAAATAAAAAAAGGTAATTGCGACCTTTTATCTCACAATTCTGACTTTATTTCTCAGAATTGTAAGTTTATATCACGCAATTGCAACTTTATTTCTTAGAAATGTGAGTTTATATCTTACAATTCTGATTTTATAACTCACAGTTGTAAGTTTATATCTCACAATTCCGAGAAAAAAGTCGCAATAACCTTTTAATAGTATTATATTTTAATCAAAAATGGAACAAAAATGAGAAATTATATTTCACTTAGAGAAAATGATAATAAGGATTGCATGAAAATGTGCCTAACTATCATCAAAGAATCTCACAATATAAATAATTAAATAAAAATCTAATTTCTTTCCTTAATTCCATTTTTCATTATAATAAAGAAGTATTATTTAGGCAACCACAGTGAAACAATGTGGTAAAAGTAAACTAAAAGCAAGTTTACATCAGAGTGAATCACTGAAATAACAGTAGTTTACATATATAGCATGTTTCATATTAAATAATTCAAAATTAGTCACACAGGCTTACTTTTATGATTGCAGATGTTTTAATGATTATAATTTAATGATTAATGTTTACTTATGTTATACGCAAATAGTGCAATAATTTAAATAACCTAAGAAAAAATAATAATAATAGGCTCCCAATGGTCAAGAAATAGTAACAAATTATACATTATTTCATTGAAATGTCAAAATGTCAATGTAACATTTCCATGTCTTCAATTTCAAATTCTAAAAAAGAGAGAATTAGATAAATAAAAATATACTAATAAGAAATGTATTTAATTTTGTATTTGTGTATACGTTTTTCTTTTATATATATAATTGCACTGCCCTATTATTTCCTACTGTTAAAAAAATAAAATAAAAAAAGATTCACAAAATCACTCCGAAATCCTGTTCTGAAACAAATTATTTGCGAACCCGCTCCGAAGTTAAAATCAAATGTTTTACGATCCATGCTCTGAAGAACTATATAATTTCAGATCACACAATCCGATTGGAGCTCTTTGAAAGAGTGAATCATTTTGCGACGCAATGGTTTAACTGATTCAGAGTCTGTTTCACCCATCACTACATGCTTTTAAAAATCGTTACCAAGGATTTTGAAAACGAATGGCTCTTTTAATTTGATCTATTTTTTGCTAGTGAATCTTTCGAAAATAATGAGCGAGTCACGAGTTTGAATCAATCGGAACATTGTCTTTCAATAATTCAAGCACTTTTCAAGTACCTCTTCTTCATTAATATCATTTTTTAAAGGGTTTTCCAAGCCTTAAATATCAAAGTCCAATTCGGTACTTAAAGCACCTTGTATGAACCCTGTTAAAACATGAAAATGTCTAAAATATTGGCTTAGAAATCACTGTGCAAAAACGCAAGAATGATTTATTTACATTTTTGAAAACTTATTATTTACAGTGCATAGCAATTTTACTTGGCAATCCCTTTTTGTCCTTGTATTTCTCTCTCTCTCTCTCTCTCTCTCTATATATATATATATAAATTAATTTGCAATTTAAAAAATGCTGTTTAAAACGCACAATGTGAAATTCTAGCTCTTCAACCATTATAAAACATTTGTTCTATGCAAAACATCAGCTGAATGTATCTTAAGCATGTCATCTCATGAAAATAAATGTGTAAATATTGTTTTGGATGTTGTCTGAAAACATTACAGAAAGTCAAAATTGTCAAATCCATCCAGAATCAGCATTTATTTTGCACTTACCTCCTCTCTGACGGTCATGATGATATTGAATGTGCCTTGCTTCATAATTAACAATTATGGATGAATACTGTTACAGTTCTGACTGCTGTATGTAGTGATGGCTTGATAGGAAACACTGAGCATTCATTCATCTTTAGGAGTTTCAGACAGTTTTCAGTAATTCATTTGTAATCATGTGGAAAGAAACAGAATAGTTACTGCTGTAAAACTGCTTCAGAACTCTAGTATATTTTTATGACATTCCTGCTCTATTTTACCTTAAATTAAATTACCATGCATGTATAGCAGTCAAAGGAAATAAATACAATAAAGATTTACATTATTTACATGTGTTTTTATTTCAGGCTTTATTCTCATTTAAAAAAAACAACCAAACTATCCATGTTTAAATACTGAAATTCCATAACAACCAAGGCAATCAGGGATATTATAGTAAAATTAAAACCATAACATTTTTGTTACTTTAAATTAAATGAAAGTAAAATAAAATAAAATATAAAAATATTAACACTGATGTAAAATAACTTAAAACTGAAATAAAAAATAAAAATACTAAAACTTTAAAACTAAAATTTAAAAATAATATCTATATCTTAATGATCATAAAATAACACTGTCTTACATATAAAGTACATATCATACAAAATAATGTAAACAAAGTGTGTTACACATTCCTACTTTAAAAATGTTTTATTGTTTATAAAAAAAAATAATGATTAACATTGAATAATGTTAATGGGAAAATCCAATTATTTAAATGAATTATGAAAAATTAATAAAATG